>JAVKPL010014269.1:0-81073 GCA_032173675.1 Gastrolobium villosum | reverse complement strand
GTAAATAGGATAAGCTTTTTTATTGTTATTATTTTTATTTGAAGGATTTATTAATAAAATAAGAAAAAATGTGTGTGCGTTTGAAGGATATGTAAAATCTGTGTTCTTTTGAAGGATTTATTAATTTTGCGGACATTTAGATTGTAAGGGTTGAATTTAGGCTTATTTATACTCGTTTTCAAAATAAATATAGGACAATAAATTGATATCTAGGGTTTTATTTTATTTTTTTTGCCATACAGGATAAATTGTATTCAGGTCAAACTATAAGATTAAAAGAATGTAATTTAAAGTGAGCTTAAATAGTTTAGCTTTACAGAATATATAAAATCTTAAATTATTTGTTATAACAAAGTAATTCACTTTATATAAAATATGGGATTTATACCTATCATTTCACTACATTGAAAAAAAATTTACAACTCTCTCATCGATTCCTGTGTCCAACCTTTTTTTTTTATAAAAATACAAATGGGACCCGCATCGACTATGTTTACCGCATAAGGTGATTGTTCTCCTTTGAAAGGAGAAGTTGTTTTCCAATAAAATATAGGAGTAAAATGGAATCGAATCAAGTTACAAAATAAAATTCTTCATCATTCAACAATAAAAGTGATGTAAGTTGACACATACATGATTTATTTATTTAAGAACCAAAAAAATAAAGATAAAAATGATGAATTTTATTGACTGGCAGAAACTAGTAACTTGTGTCCATTGGCATTTCAGAATTTCAGAGTCTTATAGATACAGCTGAAACTAATCTTGAGGGCAACTACAAACAACACTAATACAAAATTGTAGCCCCGCCAATATACAGCAAAAAAGGACAAAAGCTGCTTAATCAATCTCTACAAATGCAGTCAACTCCATTCACTTTTTTGTCACTAAAAACGTAAAAGAAAAACTAAAGATTCAAATCCTGCTCTAGTTTATGTTGAATTGGTGATTGTCAGCTATGGATTTGTTGAATATTTAAATCTGCTATCTCTTTGGCTAAATGGAACATGGAATCTCTTCAAGTCAATTCCGTCACTAACAATTACTTGCCACTGCATAGCGCCCTCTTTTTCGCTTATATACAAACAAAATCTCAGGCCTACTTCTCTTCTTTCCCGGTGCTTCAACGACCTCCTTTCTTGGAATATCTTCAACAGAATCTTCTTCCTTAGCCTTTTCTTTGTCCTTCTCTCTGACTTCTGTGTCAGTATTCTTTGACTTGTTTAAATTCTTTGATACAGAAGAAGCATTCCATTCATCAAGTTTTTTACGAATCTCCTTCCGAGCCTTTTCGGCCAATATATTCTTCATTTTCAGCTGTGATACATACCTAATACCATTATGTTTAAAGCTTCCAGCGGCATTAGCCCTTCCTGTATAAAAACTATACTTCTGAGACCCAATTTCATTAGCCAATTTCATTCGTTTATTTTGAAATGCTACTTCAGTTTCCATATTTCGTCCATCACTGTTAACTTTGTGCTCATCAGTGCCCCATTTTTTCCTTGGCCTATCTCCTTTTAGAACAGAATTTGAACCAAAACAAGAGGACTGAAAAGCTGAACCAGCACCAGTTCTATTAACAGCATGAGTTTTCCCAAAATGGGCCTCCTCCTTTATGACAGGCGTTGAATCTTCATGCTTTCTCTTCAAATTCTTACATGACATCCCTAAAACACTGGGAGCTTCAGCAGCAGTAGAAGCTAATGTCTGTACATTGGAAATACCATCAGGCATAGAGAAAGGACCTGAATTGGCAGCAGATATTGGTGTCCTTCTTGAAACATGAATTTCTTCCATTCTAGTTGAGTTGAAATTATGTTGCTTCTTCTGAAAAATTCTTGAAGTATACACCAGGGCAATATCAACGAGGAGTAAGGACTTGACAATAAATTTTTAGACGCAGAACCCACAATTCCACGTGTACAGTAAAGATGCTCCTTCAATTACAGAAGCCTGATAAACCCTATAAATAATCAAAAGCGACACAACTACATTAGCAACAAAGGAAAGGAAAGACAAATTGATAACGATATGATAGAGTCTTAACAGAATAATGGTTAACGACTTAACGGATAACGGATTTCTGCCCAGTGCTTATTTCAATCCATTAATTACCAATGTTTTACCTAAATAAATCAAGTAACTACAAATTCAAATGAATGTATACAAGTACTGAATTTCTGAAATAAGATATCTTGATATGAGGTTTCTAAACAATATTTTCACATTCTGAGTCCCTTACCACCTTCCCCAACCACAATCCAGGAAACAAACCAAATCCTTACAACAACAACATTTAACAACAAACCCTTGCAAAAAAAGAATTTATTTTTTTATGTTGTTGTGAGGTTTTTTTTTTTTTTTGTGGGGGGAGGGGGGATTGCAAAGCAGAACAGGAACCATGACATAATTTCAAAATATATAACACCAGACAGTGGTTTCAATAAATTTTTCCAATATTAGGGCAACAAGAAAAAGCATGCTTCTCTTCATCTCTTATAAGTAAATTCTCGTTCATGCAGCCCTCATATGAACAAACTCAGCAAACATCCACAGGCAACAACCAAAGAGATTAAAAATATATATATATATATATACATTCAAGATTTAAGACTTCCAAAAGAAACAAAATTTATCGCTCATGCAGCCCTTCAAATGAACAAACAACAACCACAAAGGAGGAACAATAGAATCTGAAAAACCAAATTCAAAATTTCTAAGACTTCTAAACATACAAAATTCAATGCTTCAAATTGTCCACAGTAATGCGGTTATAGCACCGCACCTTGTGGTAGCCGCCGACCACATTGATGGTTCTGTTACAATAAAACAAAAAAAATCGTCCAAAACAAAACACAAAATCCCTTCTTTTTTCTTTTTTTCTTTTTTCTTTTTAAAAAATAATTATGAAATCAACTACTGCAACTACAGATTCTAAAAATTAAAAAGCCAATATAAAATCACAAATTCTAAAAGGCACATTGATTCAAATAAAGAGAAAGCAAAGGAAGAATCAGGTAAAGGCCATGCCTGAAGACAGATCAATGAAGGGATGCAGAAAATTGAGTTGAGGAAGCTCTTTGTGTTTTGTGTATGGTTTGAAAACCGATGGCTTTAAAAGTTACGGAATTATGCTCCGATCAGAGTTTCAAAGCTTACTCTCTGTGGTGCATGTTTGGCCAAGATGGTGAAAGGATTTTATACTGTTTCTCATTGACTTCTGATTTTTTTTTAATTTAAGTCTCCAAAATTTGTTTGACCGAATATAATATTAAGAGGATACGATAAAATAAAAACATATATTTGATAGATATTTCTAAATCTTAAAAATATTTGATTGTGATTATATTAATACTATTTTAGTAAAATTTGTTGAATATTAGATTTGTTATTTATTATATTCACCAATTACTTGATCGGTGTAAAGATATATCTTTTTACACGTTTTAATTTGCAAAGATTTAATTTCTGATTTGATTGACAAATTTATGTAGCAATTAAAGGGAATCTGTTAGATGGAGTAATTGTAGGAATTAGAGGAGAGATTTTAGGAGTTTTTAATTTTCTGATTATTTGTAATTTTCTTCCTTAGGAGTGTGTGTAGTGTAGGGTGTTGTGTTCAATTTCATGTAACCTCCCAAAGAATATTTAATTTCTGATTTGATTGACCAATTTATGTAGCAATTAAAGGGAATCTGTTACATGCAATAATTGTATGAATTATTAAGAGAGATTTTAGAAGTTTAAAATTTTCTGATTTTTTGTAATTTTCTTCCTACTTCTGATTTTTTTTTATTAAAGTATCCAAAATTTGTTTGACCTAATATAACATTAAGAGGTTACGATAAAATAAAAACATATATTTGATAGATATTTCTAAATCTTAAAAATATTTGATTGTGATTATATTAATACTATTTTAGTAAAATTTGTTGAATATTAGATTTGTTATTTATTATATTCACCAATTACTTGATCGGTGTAAAGATATATCTTTTTACACGTCTTAATTTGGAAAGATTTAATTTCTGATTTGATTGACAAATTTATGTAGCAATTAAAGGGAATCTGTTACATGGAGTAATTGTAGGAATTAGAGCAGAGATTTTAGGAGTTTTTAATTTTCTAATTATTTGTAATTTTCTTCCTTAAGAGTGTGTAGTGTAGGGTGTTGTGTTCAATTTCTTGTAACCTCCGAAAGAATATTTAATTTCTGATTTGATTGACCAATTTATGTAGCAATTAAAGGGAATCTGTTACATGCAATAATTGTAGGAATTATGAGGAGAGAATTTAGGAGTTTATAATTTCTGATTTTTTGTAATTTTCTTCCTTAATTTATGGCTGATTTGTAGGCTGATTTATGACTGAGTGTGTTAGGAGTGCGTGTAGTGTAGGGTCTTGTGTTCAATTCCTTGTAACCTCTAAAAAAAAGATTTAATTTCTGATTTGATTAACCAATTTATGTAGCAATTAAAGGGAATCTGTTACATGGAGTAGTTGTAGGAATGATGAGGAGAGATTTTATGAGTTTTTAATTTTCTGATTATTTGTAATTTTCTTCCTTAATTTATGGCTGATTTGTAGCCTGATTTATGACTGATTTGTAACTCTAATACTTTGTGTGTTAGGAGTGTGTAGTAAAGGGTGATGTGTTCAATTCCTTGTAACCATAGTTGTCAATAGCAGTTAGCGGTCGGTAGCGGCCGACCACGAAAATGATATAGCGGGAAGCGGTATTACCGCTACGGTGAAGTATTAATTCCACATATATTATACTAACAGTCAAGAAACGAGGCAATACAGCTTTTATTATTAATGCTCAAACATAAGAAGTCACACAAAATCAAACACATAATTCCACAATCAATGTCAAATACAAGGAACATAAAGGAAGGATCCAAAATTAAACACAATTGAACAATAAAATTGTCAAATAGTCAAGTACAAGAAGTGAACTAATAAAGAAAATCATCATCATCTCCGGAATCTCCATCAAATTCCAACATGGGAGTGGACGAGTGGTGTAGCGGTGTAGCGGGTAGAGGTATTGCGGCTAAGGTACGCCGCTACCTTCCGCTACGGCCAATGTCGCGTAGCGTCGCGGATTGTAGCGGCCGACGCCGCTACCCACTACGGTAGCGGTTTAGTGGCGCTACGGCCGGCTACTGACAACCTAGCTTGTAACCTCCAAAAAAAGATTTAATTTCTGATTTGATTGACCAATTTATGTAGCAATTAAAGGGAATCTGTTACATGGAGTAATTGTAAGAATGATGAGGAGAGATTTTAGGAGTTTTTAATTGTCTGATTATTTGTAATCTTCTTCATTAATTTAGTGCTGATTTGTAGCCTGATTTGTAACTCTACTACTTTGTAATAGTAACATCTTAATCTACTATGTAATGCAATTCTAATCAAATCTTTGCCAAAGAATATTTTATTTCTCGTACCTGAAATCTAAAAAGATAAAATCTTTCATAATCTTTACTTGATTCCATGTTTTTCTATCTCTTTATGATATCTTTCATATCTTCTCCAATCTACATGCAATCTTCAATTATCTTGAATATTGATACCATGCTTTTTTCTCTCTTCATGATATCTTTCCATGTCTTCTCCAATTTTCATGCAATCTTCAATTATATTGAATATTATTTCAAATCAGAATAAAAATTATTCTGAAATCTCAAACAATTAGGTTTTTTGACCATTGTAACCCATATTTAATAATTAATTAGAAAATTGACCTTGATTATAAATAAACTATTTCAAAACTTTAACCTCTACAGAAAATATAATACCTATCTGCCCCTGTTTGACCGTTGACCATCAAGCTTATCCGGGTATTTTTAAAAAAAATTTCCCTACCCGGGTGGTCAAGGGGATACCCTAGTATATTTCAAAATTCTGTAAAAATGTTTGAATTATTTACCCGGGTAGGGAGGGGGCTACCCTGGTAAATAATCATAGCTTTTCCTTCTGGCTACCCGGGTAAATAATCATAGCTTTTCCTTCTCCATCAATGCTTTGGATTTTGAACGTTAGCGTTAGGTCCGATTTGTTGGGGGTTATACTACAGAGTTCTGCTTTTATTTCAACTTGAATGGAGGAGCACAAAAACTCTACCATTTAGGTGTGGGAATTATAAAACTTGAGATTGATTTTTCTAACTTGTGAATTGTAATTTAAATTAAAAATGGGAAGAAACACAAATGGACAATGGAACTGGTACGGATTAAAATTAAGTTCATGGGCTGGGGCAAATTAATGAACACTTAAAATGACATGTTATGAGATCAGCTCATATTTAGCCACGTTTTGTGAAAAAAAAATTCAGATATACTTAAAACGTGTAGCTAATGTTTTATTTGACGAAGCGGACAACGGTAATAGTTGGTAAAGTAAATTAGGTAAAGCGCCTGCAAGAATTCGTGCTGAAGGGGACTTATCAGAAAAGCTATGATTATTTACCGGGTAGCCCCCTCCCTACCCGGGTAAATAATTCAAACATTTTTCCAGAATTTTGAAATATACCAGGGTATCCCCTTGACTATCCGGGTATAAACCTTAGAAGAGAATAATAGTAAGAAAGATCAGGTCCTTCAAAACATAGCAGCAAACAACCACATTCACAATTACAATGACAATGACATACCTTTGTCCATCAAGATTACCATAAGACCCATCCTCAGGCTCAGCAGCGCTCTGCCAAACGGACTGCAACGCCTGGGAAGGCGGCTGAACATAGACACCGGTGGCGGGGTCTAGTGCGGGGCGGCCGATCATCATTTCTCCCCCAAATGAACCTGATTGGGATTGGGATTGCACTTGCTGCTTGTTGTTCTCCATTTCTCCCCCAAATGGATGGATGGTTTTCCAGGGTTTTTTATTGTTATTATTTTTGTTTGAAGGATTTATTAATAAAATAAGAAAAGGTGTGTATTATCTTCTTGTACATTAAGTAAAATGCCTTGTAGTCCTAATTTCAGGTGAATTCTTCTCTTTATTTTTATTTTTTTTCATTTTAATTTTACGGACATTTAGATTGTAACTGTTGAACTTAGGCTTATTTATACTCGTTTTCAAAATAAATATAGGACAATAAATTGATAATTAGGGTTTTATTTTATTTTATTTTGCCATACAGAATAAAGTGTATTCAGGTTAAACTATAAGATTAAAAGAATGTAATTTAAAGTGAGCTTAAATAGTTTAGCTTTACAGAATATATAATTCTTAAATTATTTGTTATAACAAAGCAATTCACCTTATATAAAATATAGGATTTATACTTCTCATTTCACTATATTGAAAAAAATATTACAGCTCTCACATCGATTCAAAAAACAAACGGGACCCGCATCGATTATGTTTACCGCATAAGGTGGCTGTTGTCCTTTGAAAGGAGAAGTTGTTTTCCAATAAAATCTTATATTATAAAGGAATTCCATTTTTTTGGAAACCTTGATGACGTGTCGCATTCTGCTTTAATTTTAGCACTGCGTTCACACTACAAATTTTTTTAAAGTTTCCTTTTTTGGTAAATCAGTGAATTTAATTAATATAAAATAAAATCAATTCTTTTTTTTTTGTTATAACAAAATCAATTTTTCAATGGACAAGATCTCTTACTTTAAATCAATGGTCAAGATTGATTATGAATGTTGGTGGCAGACAATGCATTAAATATATCTGACTACTTCTTGAATTTCAAAATTTAAATTTGAATTTTAACTTGAAATTTAAAATTTGATTTTTGAATTTTGAATGCTGGCAGACAATGCATTAAATATATCTGACTGCTTCTGCTTCAAGGTGCGCATTAATTTTTTTTTCCTTTTTTTTTGTAACGTTTTGAGCGAGCTGCAATATTTTTTTTAGGGTGCGGATTTGGATCAATTTCCAGAAGAGTTGAATGTTCTGAATGAGAATCAATGTTTTTCAATATAAATGTGAAGCAAAAGGATTTGAACACTTAGCCCAAATATCAAGTTTCTAAAATTTGTAATAGTGAAGACATCATCTCAACGTTCATTATATATCTGATCGACCCAAATGTATTCTGCTTATCTATTTGTATTTGATATCCATTTTTTCTTATTCATTTTGTTGACTGTTGTTGGTTGTTTTATATCACAGGAAGAAGCAAATTTCGATAATGCTCGCGAGAATGAAATTGTATCGTCCGAACTAGAAAAGGTTGCAGTAAGCCATTATTTGAATAAGAACTAGCGTTATGAATTTTAAAATTAAGCATGATTACTTTACGTACCAATTTTTTTTTTTAAAACAATAGGATGTTGAGAGTCAGCCTGTGATAGTGCTGACGTTGGTGATATTTCTCTGACTATGTTATTTCTAAATTATATTTGTGTTTATTTTTTTTTTCATTTTTTGCTGACGTTGAGTGAATATGCTTATAATTCAATTTTATTTTTGAATCTTTTGAATAAATTTGATGCAGAAGCAAAAGAGAATACCCCGTAGACTGGGCTAATGTGAGTATGCGATTGGAGGAGAGTTTTTTGTGTTTTGGATACAATATGTTTACGTAAATATTGTTGTTGTTGGAACTAAACAGTTGCATTGTTTTTCGTTGAATTGACGTTTTTCAAATATTCAAATCGTGTTATGATGTTTTCCTATGTTCAGTTCAACCAATATATGTAGCATGTGACGTACATTTTCTATCTAATTGGTATATTGATGAACGCTGTTGTTTGCAGTAGAATCCTAATCTGTTGATGTGTCCCATGTGAAATTGATTTATTATTCTTGATTCAATCAAATTTCTAACTTAAAAACATATCCCTATCTGTGATTTTAATTAAAACAAATATTTAAATTCAAGTTTTCAAATCCGTTTAGAAAATAAATAAATTTGTAACCGTTTAAAAAAATTATAAATTTTTTTCACGTTTTGTTAGTAGTTTTTGAATTTAAAGTTTAATTAGAAAGTTTACTGTTTTGTTAAGATTTAAGATCAATTTAGAATTAAAACTGACTAATTTAAATTTTAAATTCGGCTCAGTGTATTTTGAATTTGGCTCACTTAAAACTAACTAATTTAAATTTTAGATTTGGCTCACTGTATTTTAAATTTGGCTCCCTATAAACTAACTAATATAAAATTTACATTTGACTCATTGTATTTTGAATTTGGCTCACTGTAAACTAACTAATTTAAATTTTACATTTGGGTCACTTTAAAACTGTGATGAGTATAAGATAAATCCTTTTCAGTAAATATTTTAAATATTTATTAACAACTGAGACCATATGATGGATTTTCTTTTCTTTTCTGTTTTATACACTGTATAAATTTGATATATTGAACGAAAATAATAAATTTGATTTAAACATTTGGTCCTTATTTTCACAATTTAAAATTTGAATTTTTATTAACCTTGATTCGGCGGAATTCAAAAAAAATTTGTTTTTTTCTAGAAAAATCGCATTTATAACTACTAAAAACATCCCAACCAACTATTTAAATATGAAATAAATAAATTTATTTGATTCAGACTTTTGGTTCTAATTTTTAAAATTTAAAATTTGATTTTTTACTAACATCTAATTCAAACCAATCGTTCAAAAAATAGTAAATTTATTGTTTTCAAATAACACCCTTAAAATCCTTTTTATCCTTTTTAAACAGATGTTGAAATAAGTAAATAACCTACGATTCAAATCTAAATAAATAATAAATTTGATTCAAAACCCTATCTGCGATTTTAATCAAAACAAATATTTAAATTCAAGTTTTCAAAACCGCTTAAAAATAAATAAATTTGTAATCGTTTAAAAAAAATATAAATTTTTTGAACGTTTTGTTAGTATTTTTTGAATTTAAAGTTTAATCAGAAAGTTTAATGTTTTCTGTAAGATTTAAGATCAATTTAGAATTAAAACTGACTAATCTTCTTATATTCTAAAGGAATGCCATTCTTTGACAAGTTCACTGACGTGTCGCTTTCTCCTTCACTTTCAGCTTTGTGTTCACATTATAAAATATTTAAAACCTTTCATTCTTTGGTAAAAAAAATAAGAAGAAAAATATTAAATAAAATAAATTTGTAATTAAATTCAATTGAGAAAATATGTTAACAATTGTTAGTGGCGGACAACTCATTTAATGACCTTCTACTTTTTACATTGGAAATTTCAAATTAATAATATCTCACCCATTTCAGAAATCTTGATTTTCAATTTTTAATTTTTAATTTTAAATTTGTATTTTAAAGGGTGGGAAAATATTTGAACAATTGTTGGTGGCAGACAGCTCATTTACTGTCTCATTACTTTTTTTTTGTAGACATTATCCCATTACTTTCTGCATTGGTAATTGTTAACCATATTAATGCTGCAAAAAAAATTATTTTCTTAAAAAAAATTAACATAAATATTTTAAGGGAAAAGTCATACTTACTACCTAATTTTCTTACTACTTGTTACTACTAAATCTTAACCGTTGATTTCTGTCAATCTAACGGTTGTAATTTATGGGATCATATTTATTAATTAATTATTAATTTGCAATAAATTATAACCGTTAGATTGACGGAAATCAACGGTTAAGATTTGGTAGTAACAAGTAGTAAGAAAATTAGGTAGTATAGTATAACTTTATATATATATATATATATATATATATATATATATATATAAATCTAATCTAAAAATTAAAATTAAAAGATAAAAAAATTATTTTTTCGAATAATATGTAAAATTAATAAAAAAATTAAATATATCGTTCTGTATAAAATAAAATATAAGAATTTAGTAACTAAAAAAAGAATGACCATTCAGTGACAACTGACCATTCAACTCCTGCATCATAAAAAGATGTTGGCCATTAAGTATTTTACAAACTATTTTAATGTTTCTCATTACTTTTTGCATAGAAAATTGTTAAGCATATTAATAATATTATTTATTATATCTATTGGGGGAAATATTTAATGTATATAATTCAAACTTTTAAATTTGAATTTTGAACTTGATAGGTGAGAAAAGAGTATAAAGCACAAACTGAAATTATTGAAAATTCGAATTTGATTAAATAGAGTATTCTAATTACGTTTTTTCTAATGACCGTGTTTCTAATATATACATACACACATATATATATATATATATATATATATATATATATATATATATATACTTTTTAATTGTATTAAATGTAGTTCAATTCAATTTACCAAATATACATAATGAAAATTAATGAATTTAAGTTTTAAAGTTTAATAAAAAATAAAAAGTAAAAAATGACATTTAACGTTTTGTAAAAAATAAATAATAAAATTTAATAGCTGTAAAAAGGTTTTAATTTAATATATAACAAACAAATTAAACGTTCATTTTTTTTTGGATATAAGAGTATAAATAACACAATTTCATATGTCGTAAATGAAAACTAGAAACTATTATTTGAAGAATGTGCACATCCTTCTATCCATGTTTCCCACTACTTTCTATATGGAAAATTATCTTATACTTATTAATAATATTAATTATTATGTCTATTGGGTGGAAAAATATTTAATATTGAAAATTTTTTAATTTTTAAATTTGAATTTTGAACTTGAAAAGTGAAAAGAAAGTTCGGCATTTAATATTTCTGTAATGGGAAAAATATATCTATATAAGAAATTTGAATTTAATATGAAATCATAGATTAAATTAAAAATATTTAAAATTATAAAATATATGTATAGTTGATAAAAAAATAATTTATATTTTAAATTTGAATAAAAAAAATAAATGAGGAATTTATACTTTAAAAGAATATTTGTTAAAATTTTAACTAAAAAAAGTAATACAAAAAGAGAAAAAATTTCCCAAAAATATTTTTAAAAAAAATATATTTAACATAAACATTTTGAATATACATGTAATAAATGAAAGTTCATCCCTACTAACGACACAAATCCTTGCAAAAAAATAATTATTTCTTATTATTTTGTAAAAATAATTGTAATAAATGAAAGTTCATCTATAAGATAAAATATAAAAACATAGACGTAACTATAAGAGCTTTTTTTGTGGATAAATATAAAAACCTATTACATTCTGATAGTTATAGGTGGCAAACTGGTCTCGGCCCGGAGGGCCGGCCCACCAACATATTTTTATAATTAAATTAAAATTAGTTCCTTCTTTTTTATAATTATATTGATAAATCTAATTTTAATTTTTGTAAATATAAATTTGTAAAATTTCAAATACTAACGACACAGATCCTTACAAAAAATAATTGTTTATTATTTTTTTTAAATGTAATTGTAATAAATGAAAGTTCATATTTGAGATAAAATAAAAAAAACCTAAATGCAACTATAAGAATTTTTTTGTGCTGATAAATATAAAAACTTATTACATGTTGATAGTTAGATTTAAACTAGGTATGTGAGCCGTCCCACCAACATATTTTTATAATTAAAATAAAATTTCATTCTTCTTCTTTTATAATTAAATTCCTAAATCTGATTTTAATTTTTGTAAATACAAATTTGTAAAATTTCAAATGCTAACGACACAATTCGTTGCAAAAAACAATTACTTATTATTATTTTGTAAATCTGTTGTAATAAATGAAAGTCCATCTTTGAGATAAAATATAAAAATCTAAATGCAACTGTAAGAATATTTTTTAGTGGATAAATATAAAAACCTATTACATGTTGATAGTTAGAGGTGGCAAACTGGACTCGGTCCGAAGGGCCGATCCATAAACATATTTTTATTATTAAATTAAAATTTCATCTTTTTTTTTTTATAATTAAATTTCTAAATCTGATTTTAATTTTTGTAAATTCAAATTTGTAAAATTCAAAATACTAAGGACACAAATACTTGCAAAAAAATAATTATGTATTATTATTTTATAAATCTGATTGTAATAAATGAATGTCCATCTATGAGATAAAATATAAAAATTTAGATGCAACTATAAGATTTTTTTTATGTGGATAAATATAAAAATGTATTACATGCTGGTATATAATGTTGACAATTAAAGGTTGCAAACTGGACTTGGTCCGGAGGACCGGCCCGCCATTATTTTTTTATAATTAAATTAAAATTTCACCCTTTTTTATAATTAAATTCCTAATTCTGATTTTAATTATTGTAAATACGAATTTGAAAAAATTCCAAATATTAACGACACAAATCTTTGTAAAAAAATATTTAAGTATTATTATTTTGTAAATTTGATCTTTCTAAATGAAAGTTCATATCTGGAAAATACTGAAAAAAGATGATTAAAACTTTGTAATTTCTGAATGACTACATGACAAGGTAAAATGCAACAATATACTTTTATGTGTTGCATTAAGAGTGAATCGCGGAATGGGTTTTATAACTTTTGCAACTATACGTTACACATCTTTCTTATTACCTTGATGTCAAGCACATCATTAATTTTTTTTATTACAAATACATTATATTAAGTTGCAAATCATTCAGATATTTTGAATTTTAATTAAGTCTTTATTAATTAATATTTTTTATTTTATCATCGTCGTGTTAGTAATACATTTTTTGTTACCTGCATATGTGAATATATTTTGTAGTGCAGCTCAACGTCGTTATTTAATTTGAGACTGAAGAAAGATATATCTTTTTTGTTTGTTCCTACATCATGCTATTAAATTTTAACATATGCATGCATGATGTAGGGTAAGACCTGTGGTTAAGTATGGTGGAGGGTTAGACCCGTGGTTATTCCTATGTTCCAGATGATCCCTTTTTAGTCCTTGTCCCCTTCATCTCCCCCACTTCTTCTTGTCCATTTCTTTTTCACTTTTATTTATTTATATATACATATATATATATATGTATATATATATATATATATCTTATTTTATTATTTTTATTTTATTTTATTTTTTCAACAATTTTATATCTTTCATGTGGGTTCATCTACCACCGACCCCAATTAATTTGGAATAAAGATGATGTTGATGTTGATGTTGATCATTATAGGAGTACAAATAATATTCTAAATATCTTGAAAAATCCCAACACCTCCATAAGCCCATGTTGCAGAGCTAGATGTTGATTCTTGGTAACCCTATAAATACTTTGAAGAAGTTTCCATTTGAGGGGGAGCTGATGTTGGGTGATGGTTCTCAAAAATTGAGACTGATTCAAGTGTTTATGTGCTCCTTAATTTCTCTTTTTGCTATTAAATTTTACTATTTTATTCTAAGTTTGTTCCCCATAGTAATTATTTGATAAATTGGGTTGGAGCAATCGTTAGGTGATGGATTAGAGTAGAATTGGGAGCATTTTAGCTTGATTTATGTATGATTGTTGTGAATAACATGTCAATAGATATAATATGTATGCTTTCTCATTTACACTTAATGCATGATGTTGAACATGAATTTGTAAATAACATGTGGTAGTTGTTTATTAAATTTGATTGATATGTCATTAGATATAATTTTATTGGTTTAATGTGTTTATCTGATTGTGTTGATGATTGAAATTCTATGTTCTGATGTGATATGTTTGTGTTTGAAATTTTGTGTTGTGAGTACTTAATGTATTGTTGGGATCTTGTTGTCAGCAGAGAGAATGTTGTGTTGCGATTAATCTGATAATAGATTAAAGAATAGTGTATAAATAGGAGTTATGATTTGGAGTAAGAGTGTTATGATATATATATATATATACATATATATATATATATAGGGGTTTGATTTTCTCATGTTGCATGAGAATTCAATTCTCATGTTGTGACTCAATTAGTGGTGGGCCCGACATTTATTAAAAAGAGAAAAAGAAAAAGAAAAGCCTTGCACGCAAATCGAAGGGACACAATATGAGAATTGAATTTTCATGCAACATGAGAAAATGTTTTCCTATATATATATATATAAGAATTCCAATACGAGGCCATTTAATAATTTGGTAGTACAAGTTGAGGCATCCATAAAGGAGATAGCTTTGGTGGAATTATTGAAAATAAATATTACTATGAAAACATCTGATTTTCAGTTGATTCTGATTACTCTGTAAAATAGAGATAAATGATATTCTGGTGTGATTTAATGATTGTAATGAATGTGTAATTTGATGGTTATGGTTATTTTGATTAGTGTGAAGTACTAATCTTTTTAACTGTAAAAATTGTGTTATGAATAATTCTGATGTGAGTTTCTGCTTTTTGAAGTAAAGTCTAATTGTGTGAAAGGAATATATTCTAGCTGATTATAACTACTAGAATGAAATTATGAAGTATGTGTTGTGAAATATCTGTTTGTGAAGTAAGACACTGTAATTATAACTTATAAAGTTATGTATTATAAATGAAAGGTAAAAATGGTGTGAAAATACTTAATTGTATTATTTGAAAATATATGGTTCTGTCTGTACAGAAGAAGACTGTAGACTCCTCATCCTCATCCCTATCCCCATCCTCATCCTCATCCCCATCCTCATCGCACACCCCTACCTCATGATGTATTCGAAACTTTTGTTTATGACTACTTTTATTGATACATTTTTCTAATTGTATGAGATTATAATGTTGGTTTTTATGGGATTATAGTGTTGGTTTGTATAGGATTATGATTTGTTAGTTTGTATGAGATTATAATTATTTAGTTTGTATGATATTATATTTTCTTAGTTATTTCGTTTCAATGAGACATAAGAATTTTTGTTATGGTTGTACTGTTTACAGGTTTGAAAATAAATTAATTTAAATATATATTTTTTAATTTTTATAATTTTGCGACGGAAATCCATGGACATTCCATCACAGTTTTGATTTTTTTTTTAATTTTTATAATTTTGCGACGGAAATTCATGTACATTCCATCGCAATTTGCAATGGTATTTCATTAATCCATCACAAATTTTAGACGTTTTCTATTTTTGTTGACCGAGTTTTGCAACGGTATTATAATACATTCCGTCGCAAAGTCTTATGGTTACTTGCGACGGGATTTTCCTTGCATCTAAATTTTGCGATGGTATTTTCAAAAATTCTATCGCAAATTTGTGACGGTGTTGTAATATATTTCCATCGCAAACTTTGCGATGGGTTGTTTCCTAATTTACTTTGCGATGGATAATTTTGCGATGGAAATTCCGTTACAAATTGCGATGGTATTCCTAGTATTCATGTCAGCATTTTGCGATGGAAAATAAGAGTTTTGTGACGGGTTTTTTCGGTCGCAATGTGCGACGGATTTCATAACAAGAAAATGCCGTCACAAAATTTGTTTGCGATGAGGCTTTTACCGACGGCTTTTTTCAGTCGCAAATGGAGTTTGCGACCGATATTACCTGTTTTGCGACGAAGAATATTGTAACACCCTGTATATATCCGGTAATGTTATCATACTATCGTATTAAATTGCGCTTAAATAAAAATGCGGAATATCTTTTTCTTTTCAATTATGATGCCATTATCATTACCAACTTGCTTATTAACAGTTAATAAAAACATTGCCTGTATGTAATTGCAATAAAACAGCTAACTGAAATACCTCATTAAATAAATAAAATAAGCATAAGTCTCTAGTCACGGAACTACAACACATAGACCAGACCAACTAATCAGTTTATACAACTCAGCTCAAATACTAACATAAAGTGACATGGACAAACCCCATGCTCACACAAATAAGGCAACAAAGCCCAACATCAGTCTCAGCATCAACAACATAATAATAAAGGTGCAGAAAACATTAACAACATCCAATCCAGTCATGTTATCATCAAGGCAGTCAAATAAAATCATCAATCATGCTTTGGCCTCTTGCCACCAGAGACATCAGCCCCCATACTACCTGAACATGAACTAAGCATTCCCCAAACGTGGGGTGAGATCTCTAAACAAGAAATCTCAGTAAGACAAGGGGTCCTCAAGGATCTTCCACCCCAAGCTCACTTACATGTGCAATATAAGTTTAAAAGTAGTTCATCATCATCAGTTCTAAAACAATGCAATGCAGCAGATAATCATGTCATGTATGTCAATACTATTCTACTGGCTAGAGAAATGCAGGAATACGTATATCTCCTACATATAGTGCAAGACGCCATTTGCATCCACCCCGGATCACCGTATTGTATGACGCCACATACTCAGGCTTACCGTCAAGATGGAACAACACATGCATATTAAAAGCCATTACATGTAAAGTTCAATCAACATTTCATATGTTCAAAAACATGTAACACAGCATGCATATACCATATCCCCAAGGGACATGGTGGAGCCACAACATGGCTAAAATGAGGACACGAAAGCTTACCTTGCAAGCTAACCCCCAACGCCAAGAGTCCACAGCTCAAAGTCCAAACACAGCAGAATCACAATCTGATATGGACCAATACTATATCAATAAACATGCATCTCAAGCATACAACTTAAAGACAACTCCTTTCCTTTACGTTTTACGTCTTAAGGCTCCATACAAAGCCATAATCCCTTAATCTCTTGATTCTGACATAGTTCATTAATTACAGAAGTCCAACTTCCTTAATATAGGGTCCACAAACCCCCAATAGCCTACTGTTTGCACAGTAAAGCTACTGTTCTTTGAAATCCCAGAATATCCGGATATTCCTCGTGGCATATCCGGATATGCGATATCCGGAAATCTCACTCACCATATCCGGATATACAATATCCGGATATCAAGGTCCCATATCCGGATATCTGTTCGACAAATATTCGGATATTTCACGACAGAATGCAGTTTCTGCATTTCGTGAAGATATCCTTCCAAGGTTCCATTTTTAACACTTCAACACGTTAAAGCATGCTTTTTTAGACCCACTTAGGTTAACATTCCAGTTGGTTACTTACTTAACCCAGTTACATGCAAAGACTTCACCTTTAAGCAACAAAACTCATTATCAAAGGTTGATACAACTTACCAAGGCTCAAAACAGAAAAGGGAAGTGCTCTTGGAGCTCACAACCAGCTCCTAAACTCAGACTTGAAAGAGAGTACGAAAATGCACCACAAAGGTGGGTTCTTTCTACACAAAGGTCACCACTTGGACCTCACAATGCCACAACTATTGCTTCTCACCCTCAAACCACCCAAGGCCAGCAACCTCACCAACACACAGAGGCTAGAAACTCATAAGTAAACACTCACACTTCCTCACCATACATGCTCTCAAGTGTTTAGGAGAAGATATGTGAAGGAAAAGGCCTCACGGTTCAAGAAATGGTGAAGGGGAGTGAAGACGGCACCAAGTCAACAAGGTGGCTCCAAACTTAGAGGAAATTCACGTAGGAAAAGTGTAAGAACCCGCACCGCTAATTAAGGTAATTAGTGAATTAATTATGATAATTAGGAGGTACATAGCCAACATCCACGACGTGTCTCAACTTCGGAGGTACATAGCAGACCCTTCGCACGTGGTGCAACCGGATGATGTAGAGGTTCGTGAGAACCTAAAGACTCCTGTCGGACCACTCAAGATTCTCGATCGAGGCGAGAAACAGCTTAGAAGCAATATTATTCCGATGGTTAAGGTGCAGTGGACTAGGCGTAGTCCCGAGGAGTGCACGTGGGAGCGAGAGGATGAGCTTCTCCGGCAGTATCCCGACTTTCGAGACAGGTATGTTTCTGATTTTGAGAACAAAATCCTTAAAAAGGTGGGGTGAATGTAAGAACTCGCACCGCTAATTAAGGTGATTAGTGAATTAATTATGATAATTAGGAAATGATTCCATAATTGACCTTAATAATTAATATTGGGCTTAAATAATTATATTGAGTGAGTAAAAATGCTGAAAGTCGCTTTTCGGAAGAAAAGCACAGGTACCGGTTCTGCTACCCGGTATAAATGCGTACCGGAAAAGTATCCCGGAAAATTATAAAGAGTACATGATAATTACTAGAATATTATGTAGGACTTCTAAAACGAGTTTCAAGTCAAAATAATATGATCAGATGCCAGAACCGATACTGGCTATGGAAAAGCGCGTACAGGAAAGGTGCTCCGAAAAATAAAATAAAAAATATGAAAAATCTTAGAAAAATGGGTAGGTCTAGATTCCAAAGTTTGGGATCAAGATCTTTTGCGTTGCTATTAAGGCTAATACTGCGCGATAAGTGACAAATTGCCTATATATTCATTAGTTGGCTCTAAACCCTAGATAGTTTAACTTATGCTACGTGAGTTTTTGGTGGAGGCTGAGCATATTTTCTGCTCCTTGCTTTCTTCTCCATCCCTTGAGCCAAATTGCCACTTTTATTGAATCTCTTCACCTTTCCTCCTTGTAAACACTTGTGGGTGGCCTTGTGAGGGTGAGAGGTAACATTTCCTTGGTGATTCAATTACTGTGTGTGAGGGTGGTGGGCTAAGTTGGTGAGCTTGAGTGGCTTAAACCTTTGGCTTGGCATTGGTGGTGCCAAGGAGCCATCTTGTGGTGCAAAAACCCACCTTGGAGGTGCCACTTTCGTGCTCCTACTTGGTCTGAGTTTGAGGAGATGTTGGTGAGCTCCAAGTGCCCTCATTCCTCTGTTTTTGAGCTTTGGTAAGTTATACCAACTATGATCATGGGTTTAAATGCTTAAAAATGGAACCTTGATGCATGTATTTAACTAAGTTAATAACTTAAGGGTTGGGAAGGTTAAACACACCTAGAAATGCATGTTTTAGTGCCTATAATCGGTTAATAGTTGGACCTTTGGTTTGGATATTCACGAAATGCAGAAATTGCATTCTGTCGTGGGATATTCGGATATTTGTCAAACAGATATCCGGATATCAATATCCGGATATGGTATCCGGATATTAATATCCGGATGTGGGATATGGATATCCGGATATGGTGTATCCAGATATGGTCAGTGTGATATCCGGATATTTCATATCCGGATATGTCCCTTGTAATATCCGGATATTCTGGGATTTCGCAGAACAGTAGTTGTGTTGTGTGAACAGTAAGCTATTGGGGGTTTGTGGACCCTAGATTATGGAAGTTGAACTTCTGTAATTAATGAACTAAGTCAGAATCACATGATTTAAGGCTTATGGCTTGGTTGGAAGCCTTAAGACGTAAAATGTCAAGGAAAGGCGCAGTCTTTAAGTTGTATGCTTGTGATGCATAATTAATGATATATTATTGGTCCATAACAGATTGTGATACTGCTGTGTTTGGACTTGAGAGTGGTTGGACTCTTGGCTTGGATAGATTGCTTGCAAGGTAAGCTTTTGTGTCCTCGGTTTAGCCATGTTATGGTTCCACCATGTCCCATGGGGATGTGGTTTATGCATGCTGTGTTACATGCTTTGATGTTTTGGAAATGCTGTTGAGGTATTATATGCAATGTGCTTTTATGATATGCATGTGATGTCCACCTATACGGTAAGCCTGAGTATATAGCACATACAAGATGGTGAGGCTGTGGGTGAGGTGCAAGCGGTGTTCCTTGTACTTATGTGGGTATAGACGTATTCCTGCATTTCTCTGGCCAGTAGATTTTATAAACACACATGGCATAAATATCTGTTGCACTGCATAGTTTTGGAACTAATATTGTAAATACTGTTTTTGAACTTATATTGCACATGTAAGTGAGCTTGGGGTGGAAGATCCTTGAGGACCCCTTGTCTTACTGAGATTTCTTGTTTGGAGATCTCACCCCACGTTTGGGGACGCTTATTTCAGGAGCAGGTAATGTTGAGGGCTCAGGTGGCAGGAGGCCAGAGCTGAGTTGATATTTTATGACATGCTGACATGCTGGATGTTGACTGCTGTTATGTTTTTCCGCTATGATTTTTATGTTATGTTGAGACTGATTTTTGGCATTGTTGCCTTATTTGGTGAGCATGGGGTTTGTCCATGCCACATGGATTTGTTATTGTCTTCTTAGTTAAAGTTGTAATTAAAGTATCAGGATTTTTGGTCCAGGCTATGTGTTGTAGTCCTGTGACTTACATACTCATTTATTATTTATGTATGAGGTATTTCAGTTAGTTGTCTTGCAATTTACATACAGGCAGTATTTTTATGAAATTGATTAAGTAATCAAGTTGGCTAAGATTAATGATGTCATAATTGAATTAAAGAAAAAGTTGTTCCGCATTTTAATTAAGCGTGGCTTAATACGATAGTATGTTAACAATCCGGGTTAACACGGGCTGTTACATTTTATGATATCAGAGCGCTTTCTAGTGAAAAGCCTATATGTATTGCAATAACTTAGGATGTTTCGTTGCGTGTCTACTTTGTGTTCTCTCTGATTGGTGTGTGTTATGATGATGCATATGTGACCACATGGCGTGGGCCTGATCAACTTATTCTTTGTGTAACTTGTGCAGAGTCATGGTGCCACCAAGGAGGAACCCTAGTACGAGTGAGGATCAACCGTATCCTATCCTGGCTGCATTAGCTGAGATGCAGGCAGCCCGACTAGCCGACCAGGAGGCCACGAGGTTGGAAAATTAGGCTATGCTGGACGCCATCAGAGAGGCGAACAGGCGAGCCACTGCTGAGGTTCTGGAGGAGAACCGGATGGCCAACATGACTATGATGAGGGTCATGTTGGAGGAGTTGATGGCTGGTCCTGCTGCTGGCCAGTGTCCTCCACCACCTCCACCACCGCCACCGCCTCCACCTCCACCTAGTCAACAGGAGGACACCCAGAGTCAGATGGGTGAGGGTAGTCATTTGACGGGGGCTTTGCAAACCATTCCCGTATTTGCTGAGGATCGTGACGAGATCGACCGCCGGCTGAATGCTTTCCGCAAGCATAAGCCACCTACTTTCGATGGGTCCTACGACCCCATTGCTGCTGCTAGATGGCTTCAGGCCCTGGACAAGATATTCAGGGTGATGCAGTGCATCGACCCGCAGAAGCTGATGTTCGCCACGTACATGTTGGAGGGCGATGCCCATGAGTGGTGGACGAACACCTCTCAGGCGCTCGAGATGCAGGGGCATATGATGACATGGCCATTCTTTGAGGATTACTTTCTGGGTCAGTACTTTCCTTATGACGCTCAGGAGAGGAAGCAGGGAGAGTTTGACCGGTTGGTGCAGGGCTCGTTGTCTGTTGATGAGTACCTAGCAAAGTTTAATGAACTTGTCAAGTTTGCTCATTTCTGCATGGCGAGGTCGACTCCTATTTTTCTCACTGCTAAGTTCCGGAGGGGACTTAATGAGGACATTGCTGGACACCTTGCTGGTTCTGCTTCGAGAGACTTCGGGGCGTTGGTACAGCAGTGCCGTGACATTGAGGACTACTGCCGTGCGGGTCAGGCCAAGAAGGCCAAGGTTGAAGTACCACAGGGTACTGGTGGTTCCGCTTCCTGGAGAGACAGGAAGTTTGGGAACAAGGGCAAAGGAAAACAGTTGGCGGCTAAGCAAGCGCCAAACCAGTTTAAGAAGACTCCTACTCAGGGGAACACAGCGAGACCTCCTGCTCCCAGATGCTCGGGATGCGGGAAGTCACATTTTGGGCCGTGTGCTACCGGCCAGCTGATATGCTTCCAGTGTGGCAAGGAGGGCCACTACTCCAGAGATTGCCCGACGGCGAGGGTTGCTACAGTGCAGGCAGTGCCATTGCAGATGGTTCCTACTGGGGCACCAACAGTGCCACCTACTACGGGGCGAGTGTACACACTTGATCATCAGCAGTCGAACAGAGCTCCGAACCTGGTCAGAGGTACTGTTATCATTGGTGGTTCAGCTGTTGATGTGTTGTTTGATTCCGGGGCAACACATTCTTTTGTTGCTACCCCTATTGCTGTGGGGCTTGAGTTGCCCAGTGATGAGCTTTCTCCACCGATGCGGGTGACCACCGCCACCGGAGAAGAATGTTTGACCTCCACTGTCCATCGCGATGTAGCGTTTCAGTGGGATGGTCGTGACTTCTCGGTAGATCTGATAGGATTGCCGATGGCCAACTTCGAGATTATTCTGGGCATGGATTGGTTGTCCAGAAACTGTGCATTGATTGATTACTATGCCAAAAGAGTGGTGATGTCTCCGGGTGGGTCCACAGCCAGTTCCTCACCGTTCATTTCAGTCCTGCAGGCGAGGAGGGCCTTGAGAGCAGGGGCATTTGGCTATGTTATGTTGGGAGGTTTGGTGAGTGGGACACAGGAGGATCTCACTGGCATTCCTGTGGTGAGGGAATTCCTCGAGGTGTTTCCCGAGGAGATTCCTGAGTTTCCACCGCAGAGAGAGATAGAGTTGTCCATAGATTTATTGTCTGGTGTGGGGCCTATTTCATTGGCTCCATACCGGATGTCGCCACCGGAGTTGGCAGAGCTGAAGAAGCATATTGAGGAGCTTTCGGCGAAAGACTTCATTCGGCCGAGTGTGTCTCCTTGGGGAGCACCTGTCATTTTTGTGAAAAAGAAAGATGGGACTATGCGGTTGTGCACCGACTACAGACAGTTGAACAAGGTGACAATCAAGAACAAGTATCCCCTTCCACGCATTGATGATTTGCTGGATCAGCTCAGGGGTGCTTGCATTTATTCAAAGATTGATCTCCGGTCCGGGTACCATCAGATACGGGTTAAGCCGGAGGATGTCCCAAAGACAGTGTTTCGCTCGAGGTACGGGCATAATGAGTACTTGTTGATCCCGTTTGGACTCACAAATGCACCCGCAGTGTTCATGGACTACATGAACAGGATCTTCCAGCCGTACCTGGATCAGTTTGTGATCGTCTTCATTGACGACATCTTGATTTACTCCAAGACAGAGGAGGAGCATGCTGAGCACTTGAAGATTGTTTTGCAAGTGTTGAAAGAGAAAAAGCTATATGCTAAGCCGTCAAAATGTGAGTTTTGGCTCAAGGCGGTGAAATTTCTGGGTCATGTGATTTCTGCTGATGGAGTTGCAGTTGATCCTAACAAGATTGAGGCCGCGATGGATTGGGAGAGGCCCAAGACGGTTACAGAAGTGAGAAGCTTCTTGGGTTTGGCAGGGTACTACAGGAGGTTCATAGAGGGATTCTCCAAGATGGTGCTACCGATGACCCGCCTTACCCGGAAGGAGACTCCATTCGTGTGGACACATGAGTGTGAGGAGTGCTTCCAGGAGTTGAAGGAGAGACTGACTACTGCTCCTGTGTTAGTCCTTCCTGATCCTGCGGAGCAATTTGAGTTATATTGCGATGCCTCTGGTAAAGGGCTAGGCTGTGTGTTGATGCAAAAAGGAAAAGCGGTTGCTTATGCTTCAAGACAGTTGAAACCTCATGAGGAGAATTACCCGACTCACAACTTGGAGTTGGCAGCCATTGTTTTTGCTTTCAAGATTTGGAGGCATTACCTATTTGGCATGAAGTTTGCGGTATTCAGTGACCACAAGAGTCTGAAATATCTATTTGACCAGAAGGAGTTGAACATGAGACAGCAGAGATGGATGGAGTTCTTGAAGGACTACGACTTTGAGTTGAGGTATCATCCTGGCAAGGCCAATGTGGTAGCCGATGCTTTGAGTCGGAAATCCGTGAGCTTATCCTGCTTGATGATGAACGACTACGAGGTGATTGAGAAGTTCAGAGACTTGAGAGTGAACTCCTTGTTTGGGGGCGCACTGCTTGAGATGGAAATAGCAGAAGTGATTAATGAGCTGATGGAAAAGATTAAAGAGGCGCAAGTGCAAAGAGAGTGCCTTGATTATGTGAAGAACCAGGACGGTGTGTCTTGGAATGAGGATGGTTTGTTGTTGTTTCAGAAGAGGGTTGTAATCCATCGAGGGCCATTGACTGAGAAGGTTATGGCAGAGGCTCATAAGGGCCAGTTTACTATCCACCCTGGTGCTACAAAAATGTATCAGGACTTAAAGAGAAATTTTTGGTGGCCGGGCATGAAAAAGGACATAGCGGTTTACGTATCCAAATGCCTTATTTGTCTGAAAGTGAAGATTGAGCACCAGAAACTGTCTGGTAAGCTTCAACCTCTTGAGATTCCACAGTGGAAGTGGGAGAGTATTTCCATGGACTTCGTGGTGGGATTGCCGAAGACTCAGGCAGGTTGTGACTCTATCTGGGTCATTGTGGACAGATTGACCAAGTCTGCCCATTTTCTTCCAGTGAAGGTGAGCTTCACTACAGAGCAGTTGGCCAAGCTATATGTCCACGAGATTGTGAGGCTTCACGGGTGCCCGAGAGTATCATCAGTGATAGGGACCCGAAGTTCACATCTCGGTTCTGGGAGGCGCTCCAGGAGGCTTTTGGTACGCAGTTGAGATTGAGTACCGCCTATCACCCTCAGACTGACGGACAGACTGAGCGGACCATCCAGAAATTGGAGGACATGTTGAGAGCTTGCAAGTTGGAGCAGGATTCAGCATGGGATAGGTACCTTCCGTTGGTAGAATTCTCGTACAACAACAGTTTTCATGCTAGTCTGGGCATGGCACCCTACGAGGTGATGTATGGTAGGAGGTGTCGGACTCCTACTTGCTGGTCCGAGGTTGGAGATAAAGAGCTATTTGGCTTGGACTTTGTCCAAGATACTACCCAGCAGATCCAGATGATCAGGGAAAAGTTGAAGCAGGCGCATAATCGCCAGAAAAGCTACTACGATGTCAAGTATCGTCCACTGGAGTTCAGTGAGGGTGAGCACGTGTTCATGAGACTTTCACCTGTCACCGGTGTTGGGCGGGCACTCGGAGTGAGGAAGTTGAGCCCGCGGTTCATTGGGCCCTACCAGATCCTTGGTAGAGTAGGACCTGTTGCCTATCGACTTGCCTTACCTCCGAACCTAGCCAACATCCACGACGTGTTTCACGTGTCTCAACTTCGGATGTACATAGCAGACCCTTCGCACGTGGTGCAACCGGATGATGTGGAGGTTCGTGAGAACCTAAAGACTCCTGTCGGACCACTCAAGATTCTCGATCGAGGCGAGAAACAGCTTAGAAGCAATATTATTTCGATGGTTAAGGTGCAGTGGACTGGGCGTAGTCCCGAGGAGTGCACGTGGGAGCGAGAGGATGAGCTTCTCCGGCAGTATCCCGACTTTCGAGACAGGTATGTTTCTGATTTTGAGGACAAGATCCTTAAAAAGGTGGGGTGAATGTAAGAACCCGCACCGCTAATTAAGGTGATTAGTGAATTAATTATGATAATTAGGAAATGATTCCATAATTGACCTTAATAATTACTATTGGGCTTAAATAATTATATTGAGTGAGTAAAAATGCTGAAAGTCGCTTTTCGGAAGAAAAGCACAGGTATCGGTTCTGCTACCCGGTATAAATGCGTACCGGAAAAGTATCCCGGAAAATTATAAAGAGTACATGATAATTACTAGAATATTATGTAGGACTTATAAAACGAGTTTCAAGTCAAAATAATATGATCTGATGCCAGAACCGATACTGGCTATGGAAAAGCGCGTACCGGAAAGGTGCTCCGAAAAATAAAATAAAAAATATGAAAAATCTTAGAAAAATGGGTAGGTCTAGATTCCAAAGTTTGAGATCAAGATCTTTTGCGTTGCTATTAAGGCTAATACTGCGCGATAAGTGACAAATTGCCTATATATTCATTAGTTGGCTCTAAACCCTAGATAACTAACTTATGCTACGTGAGTTTTTGGTGGAGGCTGAGCATATTTTCTGCTCCTTGCTTTCTTCTCCATTCCTTGTGCCAAGTTGCCACTTTTATTGAATCTCTTCACCTTTCCTCCTTGTAAACACTTGTGGGTGGCCTTGTGAGGGTGAGAGGTAACATTTCCTTGGTGATTTAGTTACTGTGTGTGAGGGTGGTGGGCTAAGTTGGTGAGCTTGAGTGGCTTAAACCTTTGGCTTGGCGTTGGTGGTGCCAAGGAGCCATCTTGTGGTGCAAGAACCCACCTTGGAGGTGCCATTTTCGTGCTCCTACTTGGTCTGAGTTTGATGAGCTGTTGGTGAGCTCCAAGTGCCCTCATTCCTCTGTTTTTGAGCTTTGGTAAGTTATACCAACTATGATCATGGGTTTAACTGCTTAAAAATGGAACCTTGATGCATGTATTTAACTAAGTTGATAACTTAAGGGTGGGGAAGGTTAAACACACCTAGAAATGCATGTTTTAGTGCCTATAATCGGTTAAAAGTTGGACCTTTGGTGTAGATATTCACGAAATGCAGAAACTGCATTCTGTCGTGGGATATCCAGATATTTGTCGAACAGATATCCGGATGTGGGATCTGGATATCCGGATATGGTGTATCCGGATATGGTCAGTGTGATATCCGGATATTTCAATCCGGATATGTCCCTTGTAATATCCGGATATTCTGGGATTTCGCAGAACAGTAGCTGTGTTGTGTGAACAGTAAGCTATTGGGGGTTTGTGGACCCTAGATTATGGAAGTTGAACTTCTGTAATTAATGAACTAAGTCATAATCACATGATTTAAGGCTTATGGCTTGGTTGGAAGCCTTAAGACGTAAAACGTAAAGGAAATGCGTAGTCTTTAAGTTGTATGCTTGTGATGCATAATTAATGATATATTATTGGTCCATAACAGATTGTGATACTGCTGTGTTTGGACTTGAGAGTGGTTGGACTCTTGGCTTGGATAGCTAGCTTGCAAGGTAAGCTTTCGTGTCCTCGGTTTAGCCATGTTATGGTTCCACCATGTCCCATGGGGATGTTGTTTATGCATGCTGTGTTACATACTTTGATGTTTTGGAAATGTTGTTGAGTTATTATATGCAATGTGCTTTTATGATATGCATGTGATGTCCACCTATACGGTAAGCCTGAGTATGTAGCACATACAAGATGGTGAGGCTGTGGGTGAGGTGCAAGCGGTGTTCCTTGTACTTATGTGGGTATAGACGTATTCCTGCATTTCTCTGGCCAGTAGATTTTATAAACACACATGGCATAAATATATGTTGCACTGCATAGTTTTGGAACTAATATTGTAAATACTGTTTTTGAACTTATATTGCACATGTAAGTGAGCTTGGGTTGGAAGATCCTTGAGGACCCCTTGTCTTACTGAGATGTCTTGTTTAGAGATCTCACCCCATGTTTGGGGACGCTTATTTCAGGAGCAGGTAATGTTGAGGGCTCAGGTGGCAGGAGGCCAGAGCTGAGTTGATATTTTATGACATGCTGACATGCTGGATGTTAACTGCTGTTATGTTTTTCCGCTATGATTTTTATGTTATGTTGAGACTGTTTTTGAGCATTGTTGCCTTATTTGGTGAGCATGGGGTTTGTCCATGCCACATGGATTTGTTATTGTCTTCTTAGTTAAAGTTGTAATTAAAGTATCAGGATTTTTGGTCCAGGCTATGTGTTGTAGTCCTGTGACTTAGATACTCATTTATTATTTATGTATGAGGTATTTCAGTTAGTTGTCTTGCAATTTACATACACGAAGTATTTTTATGAAATTGATTAAGTAATCAAGTTGGCTAAGATTAATGACGTCATAATTGAATTAAAGAAAAAGTTGTTCCGCATTTTAATTAAGCGTGGCTTAATACGATAGTATGTTAACAATCCGGATAACACGGGCTGTTACAAAAAGAGGCACCTAGGGTTTTGTGCCCTTAACATGCATATAAATAGCCAAAACCACTAAAACGCACAGTATTAGCCTTAATAGCTACGCAAAAGATCTTGATCCCAAACTTTGGAATCTTAACCTAATCATTTTTCTATGAATTATCATATTTTTATTTTATTTTTCTGAGCACATTTCCGGTACGCGCTTTTCCATAGCCAGTATCAGTCCTGGCATCAGATCTCATTATTTTGACTTGAAACTCGTTTTACAAGTCCTACATATTATTCTAGTAATTATCATGTACTTATTATAAGTTTTCGGGAT
The DNA here is from genome assembly GCA_032173675.1 of Gastrolobium villosum. Taxonomy (NCBI): domain Eukaryota; kingdom Viridiplantae; phylum Streptophyta; class Magnoliopsida; order Fabales; family Fabaceae; genus Gastrolobium; species Gastrolobium villosum. Next base: position 52,273 of record JAVKPL010014269.1, on the reverse strand, counting down.
ACTTTTTTGGTACGCATTTATACCGACTAGCAGAACCGATATCTGCACTTTTCTTCCGAAAATCGATTTTCAGCATTCTTACCCACTAATTATAATTATTAAAGTCTCATAATAATTATTAGGGTCAATTATGGAATTATTTCCTAATTATCACAATTAATTCATTAATTACCTTAATTAGCGGTGCGAGTTCTTACAAATGCCCATCGCAAAAACCCAATTTTCTAGCATGTGTTTAGGAATTTAACATGTAATGCAGGAAGTGAACTCGTGGGTGGAGCCTTCTCTATAAACCCTGAGCTTATTGAGTTTATCTCATCCCGCGTTATGGGATATAATTTAGGTACTTTTAGAGTGGAAGATAAGGATAAGGGTAAGAGATCAATGGATGAAGACTAGAGTTGTACTTGGAGCTGCTAGTGAAAAGTTTCATGTTTTGTGAAATCTCTATATATATATATGTTTTGATGCGATAACTAGTGGTAATAATGTTTTGAAAGGCCTATGTTGCCTATGTAAATGTTTTGTAAAGAATAACGGATATATGAAAATGTTGTAGGATAGTTTAATGAAAATGGCGTGGGGCCATCTTTGAGAAATACTTTGAATGGAATGAATATTGTGTCAATCAGGTGTTAATAACCAAGTGGAATTGTGAAATTCTCAATTATTGAAAAAAATAGTGGAGATGCTGTCAAAATTTATAAGAAAATGTATGTGTAGTGTGTATGACTTTGCTAGGTCATATCTCACTCAATTCTTTGTCAAATGAAACATATGAACTTTCGTTGTGAAGCTTAGGATGTAAGCTTTAATGTCCTAAAGTATGGGACAACAATGAGAGGTAAAACATGGGGCAGTTGTTGTTTGTATTCGCTTCCCAATTGCTATGGAATTGACGGCAAGAGTTGATTAACTTAGAAAATTCATAACTCATTCGTTTCTTATCCAAACAAGGCTTATAATATATCAAATTGAGAGTAAACAGATAAGTGGTTTTGCTGCAGTATGGAATGTTGTAAAATAGTGCAGACTCGCTATTGACGTAAGTTGACAGTGACGAGTAGTTATCTCACTATTAACGTATCTGGAATTGTAGAACTCCAAATTAAGATTATGATACCTTGTTGGAAAGCTTAGAGTGTCTAGTCTAACATACTAAAAGAGTAGAATTTAATTATATACAAGTCAAGTGCAGTTTTCATAAAAACGAACCTATATAAGGTTGGTACAATGCGTAATAATGTACTGTTGCTTCGTTGGTTTGTGGGAACCACTTAGCAATCTTGGTATATGTATTGTGTGGTAATTAAGCGATAGAAGTTTATATTCCACATTTGTACTTGGTTATGATCATGATATGAGAATTGTTTTAAATACGGTTGTTTTAAAAATGAAAAGGTTATTATAAAAGAAAAGGTTTTACCGTAATTTAATTCAATTGTCGTGATTTTAACTAAGCTTAATATCATATGTATGTTAATACGCCGGTCCGGAATGGGGTGTTACACTAATGCCTTATGATTTTGGGTTTACATATGATGTCAAATCAATGTATTAGGGTGGATAGTCGCTAGGCTCATTGACGGTGGTCTCCCTCGGCCATCCTCATAATGGTTTTAGGTATGATGTTTCAGCTGGGCTAGTTATGTGATTGGTTGAGATGAGTATTTGGAGATGGTGATTGATGAAGTTTAAGTATGCTATTGTGCCCATTTTCCTTAATTCACACCTTTTATCTTGTAAGTTTCATTCTCTATCTCTTTAATTTTGATATAAAATTGTATTTGTCAGACTAAGGTTAATTTTCTTTTCTAAGAATTTGAGCTTGGGAAGATTTTTCAAACATTGAGAAATTATAAGTTGAAAACTGATTGCAATTAAATTAAGAAACTAGTTTATTTAAAATAAAAAATAAATTTAAAATTTGCAAGTGAGGTATCTTTTTCTACTTGAACCACTTATTCATGCTATAAATAATAGCTGCTTGTGAGCTAAATTCTCATGCCAATCACTACTAGTAAGGTATCATTAGTACTTTACTCCAATGGCCGAGACTCACCCACACATTTCACAAAAAACCAATCAAAGAATGGGCAAGAAGCAAGTGAAGAAAACAAGCTAAGCCAAGATTATAAGGATCTTATTCTCTCTCTTCCTAGAGAGAAAGGTTGGACGAGTAGCCTTTATCTCTATCAATTCCAAGGTTTTTGGTTCCCTCCAACTCAACTCCAAGGAATAATCACTTTTCAGGAGCACTTCCAAGCCAAAGACAGTGATGTTATTGTTGCCACATTTCCAAAATCCGGCACAACATGGTTGAAAGCCCTTACCTTTGCCATTGTCAACCGCCACCGTTTTTCATCCTCAGAGAACCATCCATTGCTTACTACAAATCCCCAAAACCTCGTGCCTTCCTTTGAATTCAGCGTTTATGCGGACACCCATGGCAAAGCTCCTCACCTCTCCAACATGATCGAGCCAAGACTTTTTGGTACTCACATTCCATTCCCTTTATTGGCTAAGTCAATCAAGGAGTCCAATTGTAGGATCATTTATATATGCAGGAACCCTCTTGACACTTTTGTGTCTGCCTGGAATTTCTTCAGCAAAATCAGGCAAGAATCGTTACCAGTATTCACACTAGAGGAAGCTTTTGAAATGTACTGCAATGGGATAATTGGGTTTGGTCCTTCTTGGAACCAAATTCTGAGTTATTGGAATGAAAGCATAGCTAGACCACACAAGGTTCTGTTCTTGAAATATGAGGACCTTAAACAGGATGTCAATTTTCACGTGAAAAGAGTGGCTGAATTCCTGGGTTGTTCTTTCATTCCAGAGGAGGAAAATAGTGGAGTGATTGAAAACATAATAAAGTTGTGTAGTTTTGAGAAGACGAAGGATTTGGAGGTAAACAGTTATGAAGCAACTGGCAGGCTACGAAGCACGGATACGGCAAAAAAAAAATTCACGTATCCGATATGCGTTTTATCCGCGGACGCGTTCCTGACGTTAATTAACGTATCCAAAAAGTCAAAAAAATCTAATTCGGTCAAATGGCTAATTTGTAAAATTTTAAAAAGTAAAGGGCGAAGATTTTGGCTTAAAAAAGCCCTAAAACTAGAATTAACTCATATTCTCACAATATCGTCTTCTGAAAAACTGAAACTCATCTGAAATCTGAGTCATCCTCTCGTCGTCGCTTGGTCGTCTTCGCTGCTGCTTGTTGCCTCTGCTGGTTGTCGTTGCTGCTGCCTGCTGGTCTCATCTCTGCCCCGCGTCGCTCCTTCTTCCATTTCTGTGCATTTTGTTTTCCAACTCTCACTCATCTCTCTTTCTCGTTTCTGTGCGTTTCATTTTTTTTATATTTGCTTCTTTTATTTTTTTGCTTTATATAAATATGTTGCTTTGCCATTTTGCTTTGTTTTATATGATTTGCTTCTTCCATTTTTTTGTTTTATTTTCTAATTTTTTTTTTTGCTTTTATTTTTTACTTTATATAAACTGCCATTATTTTATTTTATATGATTTTAATTTTGATTTTTAATATGATTATATATTTCTTTATATTTGTAATTTATGTGCATTTTTTATAAGTATTTTATATTTTCTGCTTTTAATTTTTCTTTTTAACATGATTTTATATTTTCTATTATTAAATTATATGATTCTGTTTTTTTTTAATATGTTGTTTATGCTGTTTGTGAATTATAGTCATTATTTGTGTCATTATGTTTTTAAATATCTTTAACATGCGTTTCATTATGTTTTAATATGATTCTGATTTAATATGCTTTTTTACATTTATGTCATTATTTTTTATAGAGTTTTAAATTATGTTGTTTATGCTATTTTTAATCTGTTTGTAAATTATGTTTTTTTAATTTATTTGTAAATCCTGTTTTGAATTTAATAGAATGGAGTCAAACATAAATGAAAGTTCAATACAATCCAATATACAAGTTGTGAACACTGAAGTTGAAAACTTCAACAGACCATTGTGGAGTTATGTTACTAGAGTTGAGGATGGAACAAATGCAGGAGGGAATATGAGTTGGAAGTGTAAGTTTTGCCAACTTGAATACAGAAGTTCATACACGAGGGTAAAGGCCCATTTGTTAAGATTAAATGTAAAGGGATTGGAGTGTGTAAGAAGGTTAAGAGGGCATCTTTGATGGAAATGGGAAAACTAGAAGAGGAATATTCTGAAAGGGTGAAGAATAATGCATCGAGACATGTTCCTTTACCACCCAGTACCTTTTCAACTACAGCTAGTACATATGCTAAAAGAAAAATAAGTGATGAAGGAACTGCAAATATGGGTCTTGTTGAGAGGGCTTTCAATATGGGGGAGCGGGAAGAATTGAATCATATTATTGCTCGGATGTTTTATTCTGTTGGATTGCCATTTCATTTGGCAAGGAACCCGTACTTTCAACAAGCATTCACTTATGCTGCAAGTCATAACATTTCAGGTTATCGGCCACCTGGCTATAACTTATTATGAACTACTCTTCTAACTCAGGAGAAGGATAATATTGATAGGTTATGTATCCCTGCCCGATCTCTTTGGAGATCAAATGGTGTGAGTATTGTCAGTGATGGATGGAGTGATTCCCAAAGGAGGCCAATAATTAATTTCATGGCAGTATGTGATGGTGCAGCCATGTTTTTAAAAAGAGTTGATTGTTCTGGTGATACGAAGGATAAAAATTTTATCTTCAACTTGCTAAAGGAAGTAATTCAAGAGGTTGGGGTGGAGAAGGTGGTTCAGGTAATAACGGATAATGCTGCTAATTGTAAGGGTGCAGGGCAGCTTATTGAGCAAGAATATCCGACCATCAGTTGGACACCATGTGTTGTTCACACGTTGAATTTGGCTTTGAAGAACATTTGTGCAGCCAAAAATGTGGAGAATAATGAGATTACTTATGGAGAATGTAGTTGGATATCTGAAATTATTGGTCATGTTTCAACAATCAAGACTTTCATCATGAGTCATTCTATGAGATTGTCCATGTTTAATGAGTTTGTGCCATTGAAATTGCTTTCTATTGCTGACACCCGATTTGCTTCTATGATTGTGATGTTAAAGAGGTTCAAGTTGATAAAGGCTGGCCTCCAAAATATGGTCATTTGTGAAAAATGGAGTATTTATAAATATGATCATCAAGGAAGGGCAAGACTAGTGAAGGAGAAGATATTGGATGATGAGTTCTGGGCAGATATTGATTACATCCTTGCTTTCACTGCTCCTGTAACAGCCCGTGTTAAACCGGATTGTTAACATACTATCGTATTAAGCCACGCTTAATTAAAATGCGGAATAACTTTTTCTTTAATTCAATTATGACGTCATTAAACTTAACCAACTTGATTACTTAATCAATTTCATTAAAATACTGCCTGTATGTAAATTGGACATATCCGGATATCACACTGGCCATATCCGGATATACCATATCTGGATACCCAGTTCCCACATCCGAATATGAATATCCGGATACCATATCCGGATACTGATATCCGGATATCTGCTCGACAAATATCCGGATATCTCACGACAGAATGCAGTTTCTGCATTTCATGAATATCCAGTCCAAAGGTTCAACTTTTTAACCGATTATAGGCACTTAAACATGCATTTCTAGGTGTGTTTAACCTTTCCCACCCTAAAGTTATCAACTTAGTTAAATACATGCATCAAGGTTCCATTTTTAAGCATTTAAACTAAGGATCATGGTTGGTATAACTTACCAAAGCTCAAAAACATAATGGACAGTGCTCATGGAGCTCTCCAACAACTCTTCAAATTTTGACCAAGAAGGGTACACAAAATAAGCCACAAGATAGCTCATTTACTCAACAAGAAGACATCTTTGAGTGTTAAAATGCCAACTAAATGGCCACCCTTCCAAGAACAGATGGTGCAGCCCTCACACACACTCTCACAGCAGCTGGACACTAGTAAAAAGACTCACCTTTCACTCCCACAAGGTCACACACAAGAGTTGATGAGGAGGAAGAGGGAGGGATCACACAAAAAGAAGACTTGACCTACAAATGGTGGCCAAAGGTGATGGAACAGTGTTTCACACACTCAGAATGCAGCCTCTCACGTAGGTATTTTAGATATCTAGGGTTGTGTGCCCTTAGTGGTAATATATATAGGCAAATGGTCACCTAACGCGCAGTATTAGCCTTAATAGCTACGCAAAAGATCTTGATCCCAAACTTTGGAATCTAGACCTACACATTTTTCTAAGATTTGTCATATTTTTATTTTATTTTTCGGAGCACCTTTCCGGTCCGCGCTTTTCCATAGCCAGTATCAGTTCTGGCATCAGATTACATTATTTTGACTTGAAACTTGTTTTACAAGTCCTACATAATATTCTAGTAATTATCATGCATTCGTTATAATTATCCGGGATACTTTTCTGGTACGCATTTATACCGGGTAGCAGAACCGGTATCTGCGCTTTTCTTCCGAAAAGTGACTTTCAGCATTTTTACTCACTCAATATAATTATTTACGCCCAATAATAATTATTAAGGTCAATTATGGAATCATTTCCTAATTATCATAATTAATTCACTAATTACCTTAATTAGTGGTGCGGGTTCTTACAGCTCCCATTTACGATATGATCAGATTTTGTGACACTGATAAACCTTGTCTTCATTTGGTTTATGATATGTGGGATGCGATGATTGAGAAGGTAAAGAATGTAATATACTTAAAAGAAGAGAGGATGAACGGTGAGTCATCTACGTTTTATTATGTGGTGTATAAAATTCTTGTGGATCGTTGGACCAAAAGTTCAACTCCTCTTCATTGTTTGGCACATGCTTTGAATCCCAAGTAAGTTTCTTATAATTATAACTTAGTTAAGTAATTCTATTAATTGAAACTGTTTTGCCACTTGTAATTTTTTTCTCTTTGGTAGATACTACAGTGATCAATGGCTTGCTGAAGATCCAAATCGAGTTTCTCCAGACAATGATGTGGAGATTAATTTAGAAGTAAAAAAGTTCTTCAGGAGACATTTTTCTAGTATGGAAGAAAGGGCTACAGTAAATTTGGAGTATGTCAACTTTGTTCAAATGAAGTGAGAGTTTAGAGAGTTTGAGGCTATTGAAAATCGATATACAATGAATCCCAATGACTGGTGGGGAGTTCATGGTTGTAGTGCACCTTTGCTTAAAAAACTAGCTTTGAAACTCACTGCACAACCGTCTTCTTCATCATGTGTTGAACGCAATTGGAGTACTTACTCTTTTGTGCATTCTACGAAGAAGAATAAAATGGATCCCAAACGAGCTGAAGACTTAGTTTACATATATAGGAACCTTCAGCTCTTATCAAGAAAGAGTCCAAAATATAATGAAGGAGAAAGTCGATATTGGGACATTAGTGGAGATGCAGTTGATACCTTTAATGATGTTGGAGCTTTAGATGGTGCTGCCCTTTCCCTAGATGAGCCAGAGTTGGAGGCAAATATTATTAGTAGCACTCCATATCCACATACTTGTTGATGTATTTATCAATTTTGTTTGGATAATCTATTAATTGTGCTTATGATTTTCCTTTTATTATATTTTGTTAATGTGCAATACACTTTATATTTAAAAAAATATTTGTATACTAAGAGTATCGGGACGTATCGAAATATTAGTATTTTTGAAGTTACGTATCGACATGGCGTATCGGGAACGTATCGAAAATGTTGTATCGGTATCTTCATAGCTGGCAGGAACCTTTGGAAAAAGCACTTGTTTCGTAAGGCTGAAGTAGGGGATTGGGTGAATTACCTTTCTCCTTCAATGGTAGAAAATTTATCTAAAATCATAGAAGAAAAGTTAAGTAAATCAGGCCTTTCATTTGAAGCGTACTCTTAATGTTGTTGTGGCTTTTCCTTTTCATAATAAATGGATGTCAGTGGAACACGACACTTGGCTGCCGACTACCTCAATTAGTAACATTCGCAATCCGTGGATGTGTGTTAAGTTCTCAATTAAGGTTATTTCCTTGGGATCTTTATGTCAAAATGGTGTATTATTTTATTTTCTTTCTTAAAGTGATGTAACTACAAAATAATGTGTGGCCTTGAGAGTAAGAGTATGCATGTCTCCTGTTCCGGTTGGGATCTCGACTTAGTTCACGCTACTTATTTGTCCCTCGTTCGTCGTGGAGCTGTTTCCCTTCCAAATTTCCCATGCTTAAAATCAAATTAGATAATTCTGCACATTAAAAATTGTAGAGTAAAACCCCTTTTATGTTAGGGATCCAAAAAAAAACTTTATTTATAATTCTATTACCAGTGTGACATGCTCCTCCTCGTGACTTTAGAGGCTCAAGAGGGGAGTTATAATATTATCATGTGAAAAAAAAAAATAACTTTGGGCCTGTTTGGAGCACCTGATAAAGAAGATAGGATATGATAACTTATCATATCATACTTTTATCCTTTGTTTGGTGAGTCAGTAGGATAGGATTAACTTATTCTATTGCCTTATTTTATCCTATCCACCACATGATAACTTATCCTAAGGGGGAGTTGGGTTAAGATTGAATAGGATATGATACCAATATTTCATGACCACTTTATCCCTAAGCTTTCCACTGGAAAAAAAAACCCAAGACCCACTCGACCAGAAGCGCTCACCCTTTCCACCTTCGGTGAACGGCGACCGGCGCAACGATAAGCGACTAACTTCCGGCGAAGATTGTCTTTGTTTTAGGTTATCTCCATTTTCTTTTCTTTTCTTTTTCTTAAGCTTTTATCTCTGTTTTCTACTCTCTCTTTTCTACGAGTTTAGGTTTTTGCTTAACATGGATTTGGAGTTCATTGTGTAAGGATCTGTAAAATTAAGGGAACACATATAAAGATCTCTCTTGTTTGAAATTGTCTAATGGCTGTCATATGAACTCATTCCCACTTTCTCCAAAAGTTTTCTGTCTTGAATCCTGAAATCTTATGATAATGTATGACTAGTAGAGAAATCTTCCATAAGATGGAAGGTGAGTAGAAAATCCTGATTTTCTTATGCAAGTTTAGGATGCCAAATTATTTAAATTTTTTCTTGTGAACTAGTGGAGCGTATTTATTAATATGGGGTATTTTGCAAATGAAAATTCTTACTATATTCTGGAGTTTTCTTGAGGTTGTAGAATTTAGGCAAGAACATGATATTTGATGGACATTGCAGTTGTCTTGAGGAAAGAAAGATCAACTGCAAAGATTGAAAAAACTTTCCAAACAATTATGGTTATTTTGATTTGTAAAAAATACAGTGTGTGAAAAAGTCTACAAAAACCAGTAGAACATTATTTTGATTTTTGCACTTTCCTCTATCAAGTTTCGGTAATTGTATACCAATATAGTTGTATTTGGGGATTTTTCTTCCAAATGTATGGACATGGATGATTGTTATATAATTGAACCCAAATGTAGTAGTAGAGACCAGTGTAAGGAAAAGGCCAAGAACCCAAAAATAAATAAAATAGTAAGGCAAACACAATCTGAGTGAGGTGTGTCCTTTTACATGAATGCACCATTTTCCTTATATCGCTCTCTTTCTGTGCACAGGTTGACATAGATTCGGAGGAGTATCTTGACATTATGTTAGATTTAATTTTGGAGAAAATGTTTTTCCATATGGTTTGGGTTTGTATTACAATTTCAATGGAAGTGAGTCATTTTTCTCTATGGTGGCATGAAAATTATAATCTTAGGCAGCCACCAATGATTAGAGAAGGGTTTAAAGGATAGCTTCTAGATAGTTTACTGAACCATGATGATCAAACTTGTGTTGATCAACTTCGCATGGATATTAGGTCATTTCGTTTATTATGTGTCCTCCTTCAAAATAATGGTAGATTAAAAGAGGATGAACTAGTAAGTGTTGAAGAACAAGTGGCAATGTTTTTACATATATTGGCACATCATTCTAAGAATCGTGCAATTAGATTTATGTTTAGACGGTCTGGAGAAACAGTTAGTAGATACTTTAATTTAGTGTTGAATGTTGTTTTACGATTGCAAGAAACACTTCTTAGAGCACCAGATCCCGTCCCAGAAGATTGCTTGGATGAAAGATGGAAATGGTTTAAGGTATGATGATGCTGTTTGATTTTAAATGTATTCTATTTTTATTAGTTGTGTTTTATATTTTTTATACTTTTTTGTTGATTTTTGATATGTTTTAGAATTGTCCTGGGGCATTAGATGGAACCCATATTGAAGTTAATGTGTCAGCCATTGATAAAACCCGATATCGCAATAGAAAATGAGATATACCTACCAATGTCCTAGGCGTATGTTCCAGGGATATGAAGTTTATATATATATTACCCGGATGGGAAGGATCAGCATCAGATTCAAGGGTATTGCGAGATGCCATTTCAAGGAGGAATGGCTTAATAGTTCCAACAGGTAAAAAATGGTTACATAGTACAAAAAATTGTGATATCAATTAATGATTACTAGTTTATTTGAATTAACTATTCTTTTTTATTATAGATACTATTATCTTGTGGATGTCGGATATACAAATTGTGAGGGATTTCTCGCTCCATATAGAGGCTATTGGTACCATCGCAGTGAATGGAGACATGAGTATACACCAACATATAAGGAAGAACTATTCAATATGAGACATTCCATGGCAAGAAATGTGATAGAGAGAACTTTTGGATTGTTAAAAATGTGTTGGGCTATACTTAGAAGTCGATCGTTTTATCCCATCAAAATCCATAACCGCATAATAATTGCTTGTTGCCTTCTTCATAATTTTATCAGAAGAGAAATGCCTATTGACCCAATGGAAGCTCAATTAGATGCAGAATTGGAAACACAAATACTCAACGGTGAAGTAGCACACGGTGATGGTGATTATATCAATACAATTGAGGCTAGTGATCAGTGGTCTGCTTGGAGGGAAAATTTAGCAACACAAATGTGGAATGAATGGCTAACTAATAGACATATAAATTGATTATAGTGTTCTTAATTTGTAATTTTACTTGTGTTATGTAATTTTACTTGTATTGTGATCAAGGTTCATCCTTGCTAGTTGTAGGGTGAAGATATCAAATTATGGTATTCCTTGTGACTGCTATTACTCACCATTTTAATATCCAATTATGTTTTTCTCTCTGTTTATCATCAGTAATGGGTACTCCAATACTAAAGCATACTTGTTTTTTTATCAGTTGTTGTGATTTCCATTACTCTAATCTTGAGCTGTATACAACGAGAAAATTAGCGTGTTGGAATTGGTTTCCATTACTTGTTATTCAATTCCTTAAATTTTGTTTTGCTAAAAAGAAAATGCTAATTTTGTTTTGCAAAAAAATTTGTTGCATTATATTTTGTTTATTCTTTCTCCTTCTACGCCCCAAATTACTGTAGATCAAAGTTTCTACTTAGCAAATGAAAGAACCATTAATAATCGCTATACCTTTTTTTTTTTTGGTAAATTAATCGCTATACCTTTTCGAATTGAATGAAAAATTATTTTTGAATGAAACATGGAACATGATTTTTGAATAATGGTACATATGATATGCTGATAAAAAAATTAATCAAAAATATTTTGTTTAAAATTATAATTGTTAGAATTGTATAAATAAATTTAAAATTTAAAATTAATTTTTTTATATATTATATGACATTATGTTAAAAAGGGTATTTTAGTCTATTTGTTCATATCCCGATGATATTTGGTTCGCCTTAAACATATGATAGGATAACAAAATCTTATCAGATCACTAATTAGGTACTCATCAAACACAGGATATGATATAAGCTTATATCAGCCACATATCATATCCTACTCTTATCCAACTCTCTTATCCTATCCGTTCTTATCCTATCGTGTCCACCAAATGAGAGTGGATCCCTTTCCATATAATTCTTAACTACACATATATATTATATCGAGAGTGGATCATTTTATGTTAAAAAAAAAAAAGACATGGTCATTTAAAAAATCTTAACTATATAAAAGTGAATCAATGATGATAAAAAAATAAAGAAAATAATAATAAAATAGGTAATTATAAAATCATCACCGTTAATTTACTTATATAGTATTGATTTCCCCGTATGACCGTATTATGTTTTTTTTTTTTAACACGGGGATCCCTTTCCATATCACATGCTATTGTCAGCGAAAATCGAAAACATCCTTACAAATTTTGTAATAATGATATGTTTGATGTATTGGGTCTCAAGCTACGTCTTCATGTCTGATGCTGGGGGTACATGAAAGGGAAATATGAAGTGAATATGAGATCTGACAAAGTGTTTAGAAAACACATGGTTGGGGACCACTATTGAAGTGAGAAAAGACAAAATCAACCTTACTTTTGGATGACCACATTAAATCATAAGATTACATGCTTTTTTAATGGCTGTAATGTTGGCGTAGAAGAAAATAGACTAAAGCTTTAATTAAATGGAGTTGGTTATGTCATGTTTTGAGAACATAATAAAGCTCTGTAGTTTTGAGAAGATGAAGGATTTGGAGGTAAATAATTCTGGGGCAACTCACAGGAACTTTCGGAAAATGCACTTGTTTCGTAAGACTGAATCAGTGGATTGGGTGAATTACTTTTCTCTTTCTATGGTAAAAAAATTATCCAAAATCATAGAAAAAAGTTAAGTAAATCAGGCCTTTCATTTGAAGGATATTCTTAATATTCCCCATACATGCTGCTGAAATGTTGTCGTGCCAATCGTGGCTTTTCCTTTTCATAAAAATGGGTGTCAGTGGACCACGATACTTGGCTGACGACTACCTCAATTATTAACATTCATAATCCGTGTGTGTGTTAAGTTCTCAATTAAGGTTATTTCCTTGTGATCTTTATGTCACAATGGTGTATTATTTACCTTTCGCAAATTTTATTTTCTTTCTTAAAGTGATGGAACTACAAAATAATGTGTAGCCTTGAGAGTATGTCTCCTGTTCCGGTTGGGATCTTGACTTATTTCAAGCTACTTATTTGTCCCTCGTTCGTGGTGGAGCTGTTTCCCTTCCAAATTTCACATACTTGAAATCAAATTAGATAATTCTGCACGTTAAAAATTGTAGAGTAAAACCCCTTTTATGTTAGGGATCCAAAAAAAAAATTACTCAAAATTCTATTACCAGTGTGACATACTCCTCCTCGTGACCCTAGAGGCTCAAGAGGGGTGTTATAATATTATCATGTGAAAAAAAAATGTAAATCACTTTAATTCTTAAGTACACATATATATTATATTGGGAGTGGATCATTTTATGTTTAAAAAAAAAAGACATGGTCATTTAAAAAATCTTAATTATATCAAAGTGAATCAATAGTGATAAAAAAGAGAAAAAAAAAATCGAATAGGTAATTACAAAACCATCACCGTTAATATTTTTATTTTTATTGGTATCCTAACCATCACTGTTAATTTACTTTTATATAATTGTGATTTGCCAGTTTTTTTTTTAACACGAGGATCCCTTTCCATATCACATGCTATTGTCAGCGAAAATCCAAAACATCGTGACAAATTTTGTAATAATGGAGCGAAGTTAACTGCTCCCGAACCAAAAAAAAATTGGTGGGACTGAGATGAGAGAAAGACAGAAAAAATTAAAGAGATAGGAGAGAGAAAAAATTGAGGAGAGAGGAGAGAAAAAATGAAAAACAAAATTAATCTAGGTGTTAAATTTTAAGTGGAAGGACCAGGAAGATCTTGGATTGCATAAAAAAATTCCGTAATAATGATATGTTTGATGTATTGGGTCTCAAGCTACAACATACGAACTTAGAGTCATGGAGGCCACTCAACTCACAAACGAATTGTACATGCACTGCCTCGCATATACCCGATCACGCGTGGCCTTGCCACAAATTCCAAGTGTTACACACTCAGTCTCCCTGAAGAGAATTTCATATTCTCCAACAAAGCACCATCACGATTAAGTAATGGCGTAAGGAACCTTACCTTATTAACAAAATGACCAGTGCTTCCCATAGAGACACGCTCGGTCGGATGAAGTCTTTTGCCGAAAGACTCCCAACAAAATTCTTCAACTCAGCCAATTCTGGCGGAACATCCGGTATGGAGCAAATGAAATAGGCCCCACACCAGGAAACAAATCATTGGAGAACGCTATCTCCCGCTGTGGCAAACACTCTGGAACACCTCGAGGAATTCCTTCACCACAGGAATGCCAGTGAGATCCTCCTGTGTCCCACTCACTAAACCTCCCAATCATGACATAACCAATGTCCCTGCTTACCAGGCTCTCCTAGCCTGCAACACTGAAATAAAAGGCGAGGAACTGACTGTGGAATCACACGGAGACACCATCACTAGCTAGGCACAACAATTAATCATAACACCGTTCTTGGACCACCAATCCACGCCAAGGATGATTTCCAAATCAGCCATCAGCAATCCAATCAGATCTACCGAGAAATCATGGCCATCCCACTGAAACACGACATCTCGATGTACAGTGCAGGTATCACACTTTTCTCCGGTGGCGGCAATCCCCCGCAATGGTGGAGAAAGCACAACAATGGGCAACTTAAGCCCCACAGCAATTAGGGTTGCAATAAAAGAATGCGTAGTCCCGGAATCAAACAAAACATCTACAGAAGTTCCACCAAAATAAATAGTACCTCTGACGAGGTTCGGAGCCCGGTCTGACTGCTGCCGATCTAATGTGCAAACTCGTCCCGTGGCAGGTGGCACATCTGGTGCCGCTGTAGTGGGAGGGGACCCATCTGTAATGGAACTACACGAACTGCTTCAGCGCTCGCCGTCGACAATGGACAATCTCTAGCATAGTGGCCCTCCTCGCTACACTGAAAGCATATAGTCTAGCCGGTAGAACATGGCCCCAAATGAACCTTCCCACATCCCGAGCATCTGGGAAGAGGAGGTCTCGCTGTACTCCCCTGAGTCGTAGTCCTCTTGAACTAATTTGGCGCTTTCCTAGCCGCCAATTGCTTTCCTTTGCCCTAATCTGCAAACTTCCTGTCCTTCTAGGAAGTGGAACTACCAGTTCCCTTCACATCAGCAATCTTGGCCATCTTGGCCTTACTCGTGATACAGACATCCTCGATGTCCTTACACTGCTGCACCAGTGTACTAAAGTCCCTCGATGCAGCTCCAGCAATATGCTCAACAATCACCTCACTAAGTCCTCTGCGGAACTTAGCAGCCAAAAAGGTTGGAGTAGGCACCGCCATCCAAAAGTGGGCGAACTTCACAGGTTCATTAAACTCGGCCAGGTACTCGTTAACAGACATCGAGCCCTGAACCAATCTATCAGACTCCCCATGCTTCCTCTCCTGCGCATCGTAAGGGAAGTATCTGCCCAGAAAGCAGTCCTCGAAGAATGGCCATGTCATAACATGACCCTGCAGCTCATAAGCCTGAGAGGTGTTCATCCACCACTCGTGTGCATCGCCCTCCAGCATGTATGTGACGAACATCAGCTTTTGCGGATCAGTACACTGCATGACCCGGAAGGTCTTGTCCAACGCCTGCAGCCATCTCGCTGCAGCAATAGGATCCAAAGACCCAAAAAAAGAAAGGTAGCTTATGCTTTCGGAAAGCATTCAGTCGATGATCGATCACGTCATGGTCCTCAACAGGCTCAAGATAGGGTCCCAACACCCCGTGACATGAGTATCACTATCAATGTGACTCAGGCTCTCGTCCTGAACACTAGGCGGAGGCGGCGACGGTGGTGGCGGAGGGTACTGTCCGACAGCGGGACCAGTCCTCATCTCCTCCAGCATGACCCTCATCATGGTCATGTTCGCCAACCGGTTAGCCTCAAGGACATCCTCCGTGGCCTTTTGTTTCGTTTCTCGAGCGGCATCCATCATTGCCACGTTGGCCAATCTAGTGGCCTCCTGCATCTCAGCCAATGCAGTCAGGATCGGGTCGGGTTGACCCTCAGCAGTCTCGCGAGTTCTCATGGGATTTACCATGACTCCGCACAAGTTACACACATTGTGAGTTGATCAGGCCCACGCAATGTGATAACATATGCATCATCCTAATAAAACCGAACGGAGCAAACACCGAAGATAAGACACAACAAAGCATCCTAAGTTATTGCAATACATACAAGATTTTCCCTAGAAAGTGCTTTGATACTATAAAATGTAACACCCCGTGTTAACCCGGTGTGTTATCATGTCATCGTATTAAGCCACGCTTAATTTAAAAATGCGGAATATCTTTTTCTTTTCAATTATGACGTCATTTCCATTACCAAGTTGAATTACTTAATTCATTTTCATAAAAACATTGTCTGTATATAAATTGCAAGACAACTAACTAAAATACTTCATAATATAAAATAACAGTGAGTATCTAAAGTCACGGATCTACAACACGTAGTCCGGACAATATCCTGATACATTATACAACTAACGTCTGAAAACATAAAGACAAGTCAATGTGGCATGAACAATCCCCATGCTCACCAAATAAGGCAACAAAGTCCAACAACAGTCTCAACAGCAACAACATAATCATAAATGAAGCTAAACATAATAGAAACAGGCATATCTAGCATGTCAGCATAAACATGTAAAATCAACTAAGCTCCGGCCTCCTGCCGCCAGAACAAGTTACCTGAACCTAAAATAAGCGTCCCCAAACATGGGGTGAGATCAATAAACAAGAAATCTCAGTAAGACAAGGGGTCCTCAAGGATCTTCCACCCCAAGCTCACTTACATGTGCAATATAAGTTCAAAAGGCAGTTTAACAGTATAAGTTCCAAAATAGTGCAATGTAGCAAATAATCATGTCATGTGTGTTATAACAATTCTACTGATCAGAGAAGTGCAGGAATACATCTAAACCCACACAGTACTAGCCATTGTTGTACTTACCTGCAGGACCACCTCTTGGCCTCTTGTAGGCGTAAGACCACATACATACCATAAGCAATTTCACTTAACAGCTAATTAGAATTTCATAAACAGTACATGAAAACACATCATGCATATAAACCATCCCCCCATGGGAAATGGTGGAACCAAACAATGGCTAAACCGAGGACACGAAAGCTTACCTGTATTGGTAAAGTCCTCTAATACCAACTCAGTATCACGTGGTCACCAACAACCAACAATCCAGCGAGTCACAATATTGTTTAATGGCAAATACATCATCAATAATCATATCTTACAATTTCATGTCAAATTGAACATGTTTTTCGTTTAGCGTACTGCAGGCTTCTCCCAAAGCCCCCAATCACAAACAGTCTTTACCATTTTTAAAACCGCAATTGCGACTCATTACCAAATACTCTAAGATTTTAATATGTTAAACTATACATCTCAATCTTTCCAACGAAAAATTTCATGTCTCAATCGGAGTTGTATAACTCCGGTTATATTTTTCGGAAAGCGATTGTTGCAAACTGAATTTCCAGCAATCAAGTCGCGAATTCGGACAAAAACTAAGACCAAAAAACTTAACCAATGGCTATTAAATTTTACAGGATTATAGCCCTACGTATTAGCTTTACATAGGTCCAAACCTCACTTAATTTGGAGCTCTGTAGCTCGAGATATCACGATTTTACTAAACTAGGTCGTTGTTGTTACAGGTAGGAATCGATTCCCAAACATGGGGAATCCATTCCTGCACTTGGGAATCGATTCCTAACATAAGGGAATTGATTCCCACGTGTGCAGAACAGATCTCTGCAGCAAAATTCTGCATAATCCGAGGTGGAAAAGGTTCCTAATGATCCAAGGTCCGGTTTTTCTCAAAAACAGAAGTTCAAAAGCCTTAAACATGCATAGATTAACAACTCTCAACTTAGTTAATCAAAGTTCCCTCTTTTAGTGACTAAAACAAGCTAAAATCATGGATTTAAATAGGAATGATCATGGTATACCTATGGAGGTCTCAAAACAATAGAAAGTTGTGCTATTGGAGCTCTCAAATCTGCTTCAATAAATCAGATTACACAAGCCACGAATTTTATCACAAAGCAAGATCCTTTTCCTTCAAAGGTGGCTTTTTGAAACCACAAATGGCAAGTAAATGGTATCCCTTCTCAAGAACTCAGAAACTCAGCCCCAACCCTCACCAATCAACAACCAAAAACTCAGAAATGGAAGGCCCTGTTAGCATATGGGTGTCCTAGAGACAATCTTTTGATTAAATAAAGGACACTAGATGTAGAACTTTGTTTGTCGCAAATAAATAAAGCACTATTTATTCAGTTTCATATTGTGTCTCGATATTACTGTTAATATTATATGAACGAACTAGATAAACCCCTTGGAATAGAACAGGTATCTCTTGAGTATCTGTGATGAGATCACGATCATGAGGATTCAAGGATATTGCATGTCTATTCCTAATTATATGTTCCTAGTCTAGAGACACTGAGTTTGGGGATCAGTGATCTCGAGTAAGACTAGTACGACTTATCTACTTGTATATGGATACAAGGTAAAGACCTCATTAGCTGCAGATATGGAGATATCTTAGCTAAAGTCGTGGGTGGACCTATAAGAGTATAGCTCGCACTGAACAGACCCAAAAAGAGACTCTATGAGGAAATCTCACAGATAGTGTCATTAGAGTGATCTCTTTATGTTTGGGTATGTCTTTCCTTAGACCAGAAGTTATTACCTAGACTGTGTTCTTGAAGGCATGTTTTGATTGTATGCCTCGTCTGCCTGAAACATGGAGACTCATAGGTATACTGTTGGGCGTGTCCTTAAAGGGCACAGGGCTAGGGTAATAAGCTGAAGGAATTCGTCAAATCTCTGTGAGAGATTAAGTTATCTGTAAACCGGAGAAATCGGGATGACATTTACAGGGACTCGGGAATCTATGCATAGTAAAAGAGATCATGAGATGATCTGCCTTTAGAGTCAGTAAATTGAAGATTCCCTATTTCGAATAAAGCTTACCCTAAACCGCAGGGGTTGATACATTTCCTTACCCTAGGTTAATGGGAAGATAACCGAGACGAAGGGAAATACATACGGTAACCAAATATGTGCAATAGGATGATCAAGTCATTAATCTGACTAGTTCTGGGGCAACAAAGCATTGCTAGTGCTCTGTGTTGTCATTAATTGGGTTGTGGGCTTGTTGGGCCCAAGCCCAGTTATGTCAGAAGCTAAGTTGGACCTAATGGGTCACACACTAACACCTTTTAGTCATGATGGACTAGCTTTAAAGGTATTGGACCTAATAATGGTTGTTAGCCCAAGAAGCTGTTTGGAAGCCCACCTAAATGGGTGGGTGGTGCATGGAGCTTAGTAATGGGCTTGGATAGTCCAAGTCATTACTAATTAATTTAATTAGTTAAATTAATAATCAAATATTTGAATTTCGAATTTTGAATTTGAAATTTGAATTTTGAAATTTGAATTTGGAATTGGAATTTCGAAATTCGAATTTTGAATTTGAAATTTGAAATTTGAATTTGGAATTTGAATTTTGAAATTTGAATTTGAAATTTTGAATTTTGAATTTTGAATTTGAATGTTTGAGCATTTGAATTCAAGTGTTTGAATTCGAATTTGAATTGGCTTTGAAAAGTTGTTTCATAACAAAAGGATAAGACAGGATCTTATTGGAGCATATTCCTTGGATCAAGAAGCATCTTTGGAGCACTTCCTTGGGCTGTTTGGTGCGCAAGTTTAAGTGATAAGCATGTCATCTTATCACTTAAAACAAAACTCCATTCAGATTTGGTGGTTGAGGGAATCAGTGGGTGAGTTGATTCAAATTTTGAATGCAACTACTCAATATATTTGGACCCCTTTTAGGGCTGAATTATGCGCATGAAAAATGTATACTATATGATAGTTTATGAATTTAAGTTTAAATTATTTTGAACTTAATTTCATGTGGATAAGATTGGAGGTTGTTGGCAAAATTGGTTTTGCAACAGCTCCACCTTATCCTCCCTGTTCCATGCGCAAATTTCAAAAGAGTTTGAAAGTTGGTTTTCATTTTGAATGATTTAAATCTCTCCTCCTCTCCAAGTGTGCGCATAACACTTGTTCCTCACCTTAGGGTTTTGAAGAAAACCTAGCCAACTCTCCTCTATCTATGCACCATTCTGTAGGGTAGTTCACTACACCTTTCCAAACAGAATACCTAGCCTCCACCTTCACCACTTGTGCGCATAGCAAGCCTCACTGTGGTGTTCATATGGTGGCTTTCAAGAAAGGGTTCTTGCATCATTGACGAACGGTGGTGTGGATCACCATTAGAGGGTTTGAACCCTTCAAGCCTGACATCTGATCTCCCTGACTGATCAGGCCAAAAACAAGGTAACATCATGCTGTCTTAAAGCATGAACCTATGTGTGCATGTATGTTCCGCAGTAAAATTTTTGTTTTACACCTTACATGCATCGGCCTTCAAAGGCCAGTTTACTTTCAGGCCCTTCACTCACACAATGCAATCTCACAC
The DNA here is from genome assembly GCA_032173675.1 of Gastrolobium villosum. Lineage (NCBI taxonomy): Eukaryota > Viridiplantae > Streptophyta > Magnoliopsida > Fabales > Fabaceae > Gastrolobium > Gastrolobium villosum. The sequence goes on along the minus strand of JAVKPL010014269.1, from coordinate 31,797 downwards.
TAAGCTAAAGTGTTTTGGAGAAGGAATCATGAAGAAAAATGGTATCTTGATGAAGTTTCATGAAGAAAAGGCTATGGAGTGAGGTGGAGAGGGTGGCTGCCTCCAAGACTCAGAAAATCAACGTAGAGAGGTGAGAATTGTGACCTAGGGCTTTGTGCCAAGTCCTTATATAGTAACTTAAGTTTTAATCACACAATATTAGTATTAATAGCCACGCTTATCATTTTAATCTCAAACTTCATATTCAGAACCTAGCCATTTTTCTAAGTTTTTTCATATTTTTATCTTAATTTTTCGCAACACTTTTTCGGTACGCGTTTTAACACTGACAGTATTAGTTCTGACATCAATTCTCATTATTTTGACTTCAAACTTATTTTACAGGTCCTATGTATTATTCTAGGAATATTCATGCACTTATTATAATTTTCCGGGATACTTCACCTCTACGCATTTATATAGAGTAGCAGAACCGGTATCTGCACTTTTCATCAGAAAAATGACTTAAGCATTATTATTCACTTGCCATAATTATTAAAGCCTCATAATAACTATTAGGGTCAATTATGAAATTATTTCCTAATTATCAAATTTAATTAATTAATTGCTTGAATATTTCAAAGATAAACATAAAACGTATAATCATATAAAAAATACTTTATAATTATAGTCGTCTTCTTCTTTTTTCCTTTTTTTGATACATATTGTAGTTGTCTTCAAATGCTTCTCAATTTGTTATTATATAACTATAATGAACTTTAAATACTTATCATTAGTATTCTATGTAATTTTTTAAGAAATAAAAAATATAAATTGAGAGTTACATAATATCAAATAATTATATTCTATTAAAAAATATCAAATAATAATAATAACAATAATAATCTTTTTTCTTTTAAATTTTCCAATTCACAAAGTATTCCCCAGTCCCCACCCTGTTACGACTCAAAGGTTTCTTGCCAAAAAGGGAAAGAAATGTTTTATTAAAAGTTAAAACTGGAAAGCCAAAAAGAGAAAGAAAAACTTTGTGCTCGTCCCATCAATGTCATTATTTCCTACCCTTTAAGTGATCGTCCCATCATTGTCAAGGGCATAATCGTGTACTACCATATTAGATGGCAAAAACATCATTTTAAGATTCTTGGACAACAAAATTATTCAGTTAATATTAATTATATAAGTTTTTTCAAATTAATATAGTCAAATCCGTTAATGATTCTAACGGGACTGATGCTATATCGGCGCAATTTTATTATGGTAAAATTTCAGAAGGTCATAATTTTTATGTTGAGTATTCAAATCATATGATTTTTTTTATTTTATATAACTTTTCGATATTTGTGCAATAATACATTGACATATTTTATCTTTCACACACATAGTTCGAATTTATAACAGTAGTAACACAATAAAAAACGTTTAAATCTAGAAATCTAGAGTTTTTTTTCGAAATAACACCATGAGCTACAACACATGCCATTCATTGACACATTTTATCAATGTGAATGATGTTATTTAATTCCTTTTCTTATTTCTCAACTATCCAACAATAACAAATAATGACACTGGTTTCCTCTCCAGCAACGCACACAGACAATAACGGATATCAATATTTCTTCTTACGGAAAACCCTAAAGTATTGATCTTGTTTGTGGAAAAATAGTTAACTTAAAGGCTAACTGTAGGAAAACTAGGCCAAGAAATTGATGACACGTGCTACAGTTCATGGTGTTGGTTCGGAAAGAACTCAGGAGCTTTTCAGTTTAAATGCTTTTGTGATTATGGAAAAATAAATTTTTCAAATGAGGTGTCATTGCGTAGATCTCGAAAAGTTATGTGAAATTAAAAAAAAAATATCTTATTTAAATACCCGAGTCAAAAGTTAAATCCTTCCGAAATCTTAGAGTGACGTGATTGCCTACATAGCATCGACATGGCATTAGGCGCATCAGGATCATTGATGGAACTAGTCTCGTAAGTATCAATCATGTATTTAACTGCGTTAGGTTGGAAAAATTTATCCAATTAACTTTAACCGGAAAATTCTTTTACCCAATAATGTTAGAGAGGTGGTTTAACCGATACTACTTTCCTCAATTTTGAACTACTGATGCTATAATTAGTAGGTGCTTGTGACTTAAATTCTCATGCCATTCACTACTTGCCAATTATCATTATGCCTACAACAGAAGGAGAGGAGAACCTAAGCCAAGAAAGTAAGGAGCTTATTCTTTCTCTTCCCAAAGAGAAAGGTTGGAGAACACGTTATCTCTACCTCTTTCAAGACTTTTGGTGCCAGCCGGCTGAAATCCAAGCAATAATCACTTTTCAAAAGCACTTCCAAGCCAATGACAGTGATGTTATTGTGGCCACCATTCCAAAATCTGGTACCACGTGGTTGAAAGCCCTTACCTTTGCCATTGTCAACCGACACCGTTTTTCCACCTTAGAGAACCATCCATTGCTTACTTCAAATCCCCATGACCTTGTTCCTTTCTTTGAATACACTGTTTATGGGGATACACGTGACCAAGTTCCTGACCTCTCCAACATGAGCGAGCCAAGACTTTTTGGTACTCACATTCCATTCCCTTCACTGGCCAAGTCAATCAAGGAGTCCAATTGTAGGATCATTTATATATGCAGGAACCCTTTTGACACTTTTGTTTCTACCTGGATTTTCATGAACAAAATCAAGCCAGAGTCTTTACCAGCATTCGCACTAGAGGAAGCTTTTGAAATGTATTGCAAGGGGATAATTGGGTTTGGTCCATCTTGGAACCAAATGCTTGGTTACTGGAATGAAAGCATAGCTAGACCACACACGGTTATGTTCTTGAAGTATGAAGACCTTAAACAAGATGTGAATTTTCATGTGAAAAGAGTGGCAGAGTTCTTGGGTTGTCCTTTCACTCAAGAGGAGGAAAGTAGTGGAGTGATTGAAAACATAATCCAGCTGTGTAGCTTTGAGAAGATGAAGGAGTTGGAAGCAAATAAATCTGGAACATTTGGTAGGAACTTTGAGAAAAAGTTCTTGTTTCGTAAGGCTGAAATAGGGGATTGGGTTAATTACCTTTCCCCTTCAATGGTAGAAAAATTATCCAAAATCATAGAAGAAAAGTTGAGTGGATCAGGCCTTTCATTTAAAGCTACTCTTAATGCTAGGCGGTGATGACATATTCACGTGATGATCGAGTTTGGTTATTATATAGAATAAGTGGCTGCTGCACAGGAATCATGCAAGTTGCTGCAATGTAGGGCAATCGTGTTGCTGTCGTTTTGCCCTTTCCATAATAAATGGGTGTCAGAAGTCCCAGAGGCTATGTGGCTACCTCAATTATTTCCCTTTTAAGAAGTGTATTTACTTGGAAAAGAAGTGTATGTTAAGTTCTCTTTAATTAAGGTTATTTCTTTCGTTCAAGTGGCGTATTTACTTTATTATAAACTAAAATATTATTCAGCTTAGTGCACCAATAAATAAATAAATTATTATTCAGCTTTAATTTTGCAAATTTATTCTCTTTCTAATTATAGATTATTGCATAGTTTGCATATAAACCTGGTTTTTTTTTTTTTTTTTTGACCCTTATAACCCTTTACTAATAATTAATTACCATATTGCCCTTAATTAGAAACTATTTCAAAAAATTAACCCTTCCAAAAAACATAACACCAATCTGTCTCTGTTTGACCGTTAACCACTAAGTCTACCCGAGTACACCTCTCCCTCCTTAGATATTTTATGAAAATTTATGCCTACCCGGATAAAGAGGAGTGTACTCGGATATATTTCTTGACATATGAGAGATCGCTTGAATTATTTAAGAGACAGGTGTACGCTGGTAAATCTATATAATAGTATGAATAACACTAAATTGCTCTTCTAATTACTGTTAATCATTTTATCCACGTAACTCTTGATTTCGTGTTAGTTGTAATCTCTTTCTTTCGTTAGCTTGAGACATTGCCTTGTGAATTAAATTTATTAAATGGTTAAAGCTTTGCCAATATGAGTTTATGAACTCTGTGATATGCTATTGACAGTGATTAATGACTTGACTGAATGGGATGAACTGTGAATACTTGCATTTTGTGGGGTCGGTTGACAAATCCTACAAGAATGATGTTTCTTTTTTTAATTTGCAAATCTGTGCCAAAGAGTTTTTTTTTTTGGAGGGGGGAATTATATTGTGCCTCCTAAGAGTTGGTTTTTAGTCATAACTTGTTACAGAGTATTGTTGGCAAAAGGTGAAAATAGGTCCGAAAATCAGCTTTGGATAATGCCCTTCTTTGTTCTTAATTTTATTTTGCATCATGGGAATTATATTTGATAGATTTGGAAGGAAAGTGTGGTATGTAAGAACCCGCACCGCTAATTAAGGTAATTAGTGAATTAATTATGATAATTAGGAAATAATTCCATAACTGACCCTAATAATTATTATGAGGCTTTAATAATTACAATTAGTGGGTAAGAATGCTGAAAGTCGCTTTTCGGAAGAAAAGCGCAGATACCGGTTCTGCTACTCGGTATAAATGCGTACCGGAAAAGTATCCCAGAAAATTATAACGAACGCATGATAATTACTAGAATATTATGTAGGACTTGTAAAACAAGTTTCAAGTCAAAATAACGTAATCTGATGCCAGAACTGATACTGGCTATGGAAAAGCGCGTACCGGAAAGGTGCTCCGAAAAATAAAATAAAAATATGAAAAATCTTAGAAAAATGCGTAGGTCTAGATTCCAAAGTTTGGGATCAAGATTTTTTACTTTGCTATTAAGGCTAATACTGCGCGATTAGTGGCCATGTGCCTATAAATAGGCACACTAAGGCACACAACCCTAGGCAGCCAATATTCCCTACGTGAAGGAGGCTGTTTTTCTGCTCAGCATTGTCCATTTCCTCTCCCTCAACCTTTGAGGATCAAGTCTTCACCTTTGACTTGGTTTCTCCTCCTTCTTCCTTCCTACACACTTGTGATCATCCTTGTGAGAGTGAAAGGAGTGTTCTTGGCTGTGTTTCAGCTGCTGTGTGTGAGGTTGGTGGGCTGAGTTGGTGAGTTTGAGTGACTTGAACCTTTGTCTTGGCATTGGTGATGCCAAGGAGCCATCTTGTGGTGCAAGAACCCAACTTTGTGTTGTCATTTTCGTGCACCCTCGAAGTCTAAACCTTTGGAGTTGGTGGTGAGCTCCAAGAGCAGCCTTTGCCTCTGTTTTGAACCATTGGTGAGTTGCCTTCACTTGATCATGTGTTTTGATGGGTTAAAGGTGTCATCTTTGCATGTATTTGGGTTTAGTAAGTAACCAACTGAAAGATTAACCTAAGTGGGTATAAAAATGCATGCTTTAACGTTTTGAAGTATTAAAAATGGAACCTTGGATGGATATTTTCACGAAATGCAGAAACTGCATTCTGTCGTGAGATATTCGGATCCGGATATCAGTATCCGGATATGGTATCCGGATATTGATATCCGGATATGGGATCTGGGTATCCGGATATGGCATATCCGGATATGTCCAGTGTGATATCCGTATATGGCATATCCGGATATTCCCATTCTGATATCCGGATATCCTGGGTTTGCGCAGACAGTAGCTGTACTGTATGAACAGTAAGCTATTGGGTGTGTGTGGACCCTAGTTTAAGGAAGTTGAACTTCTGTAATAAATGGACTAAGTCAGAATCATATGATTAAGGGCTTATGGCTTTGTTGGAAGCCTTAAGACGTAAAACGTAAAGGAAAGGCGTAGTCTTTAAGTTGTATGCTTGTTGTGCATTAATATTGATGTATTATTGGTCCATATCAGATTGTGATACTGCTGTTTGTGGACTTGTGAGTGGTTGGACTCTTGGCTTGGATAGCTAGCTTGCAAGGTAAGCTTTCGTGTCCTCGGTTTAGCCATTTTGATGTTCCACCATGTCCCATGGGGATGGGTTTATGCATGCTGTGTTACATGCTTTATTGTTTTGGAAATGCTGTTGAGCTATTTATATGCAATGAGCTTTTATGAGATGCATGTGGTGTCCACCTAGACGGCAATCCTGAGTATGTAGTACATACAAGATGGAGAAGCTGTGGGTGAGGTGCAGGTAGTATCCATGTACTCATGTAGGCATAGACGTATTCCTACATTTCTCTGGCCAGTAGATTTGATAAACACACATGGCATGATTAATTGCTGCATCGCATGATTTTGGAACTTATATTGTAAATACTGTTTTTAGAACTTATATTACACATGTAAGTGAGCTTGGGGTGGAGACTCCTTGAGGACCCCTTGTCTTACTGAGATTTCTTGTTAGAGATCTCACCCCACGTTTGGGGACGCTTATTTCAGGATCAGGTAATGTTGAGGGCTCAGGTGGCAGGAGGCCAAAGCTGAGCTGATATTCTGATATGCTGTCTTGCTGGATTGACTGCTGTTATGTTTTCCGCTTTTATCTATATTATTATGTTGAGACTGTTATTGGGGCATTGTTGCCTTATTTGGTGAGCATGGGGTTTGTCCATGCCACATGATTGTGTTATTGTCTTTCTAATTATGTTGTAATTAAAGTATCAGGATTTTGACCCAGGCTATGTGTTGTAGTCCTGTGGTCCTAGATACTCACATCATATTTATGTACGAGGTATTCAGTTAGTTGTCTTGCAATTTACATACAGGCAGTATTTTTATGAAAATGATTAAGTAATCAAGTTGGCTAAGTTAATGACGTCATAATTGAATTAAAGAAAAAGTTATTCCGCATTTTAATTAAGCGTGGCTTAATACGATAGTGTGCTAACAATCCGGGTTAACACGGGCTGTTACATTTTATGGTATCAAAGCACTTTCTAGGGAAAAACCTGTATGTATTGCAATAACTTAGGATGTGTCGTTGTGTGTCTACTTTGCGTTCTCTCTAATTGGTGTGTGTTATGATAATGCATATGTGACCACATGGCGTGGGCCTGATCAACTCATTCTTTGTGAAACTTGTGCAGAGTCATGGTGCCACCAAGGAGGAACACGAGTACGAGCGAGGATCAATCGGATCCTATCCTGGCTGCATTGGCTGAGATGCAGGCGGCCCGACTAGCCGACCAGGAAGCCACGAGGCTGGCGAACCGGGCGATGCTGGACGCTATTCGAGATGCGAACCGGCAAACCACGGCAGAGGTTCTGGAGGAGAACCGGATGGCCAACATGACTATGATGAGGGTCATGTTGGAGGAGTTGAGGGCTGGTCCTGCTGCTGGCCAGGGTCCTCCACCACCTCCACCGCCGCCATCGCCTCCACCTCCGCCTAGTCAACAGGAGGACACCCAGAGTCAGATGGGTGAGGGCAGTCACTTGACGGGGGCTATGCAGACCATTCCCGTCTTTGCTGAGGATCGTAACGAGATCGATCGCCGGCTGAATGCTTTCCGCAAGCATAAGCCACCTTCCTTCGACGGATCTTATGATCCCATTGCTGCTGCTAGATGGCTTCAGGCGCTAGACAAGATTTTTCGGATCATGCAGTGCACGGATCCGCAGAAGCTGTTGTTCGCCACGTACATGCTGGAGGGCGAGGCCCATGAGTGGTGGACCAATCTTGCTCACATCTACGAGATGCAGGGTCATGTGATGACGTGGCCATTCTTCGAGGAGAGCTTTCTGGGTCAGTACTTTCCTTATGACTCTCAGGAGAGGAAGCAGGGAGAGTTTGACCGGTTGGTTCAGGGCTCGTTGTCTGTCGATGAGTACCTGGCCAAGTTTAATGAGCTAGTCAAGTTCTCTCATTTCCGCATGGCGAGACCGACTCTCGTTTTTCTTGCTGCTAATTTCCGCAGGGGACTTAATGAGGACATTGCTGGACATCTTGCTGGTTCTGCTTCGAGAGACTTCGGAGCTTTAGTACAGCAGTGCCGCGACATCGAGGACTACTGCCGTGCGAGTCAGGCCAAGAAGGCCAAGATTGAGGTGCCACAGGGTACCGGCGGTTCCACTCCCTGGAAGAACAAGAATTTTGCGAACAAGGGCAAGGGCAAACAGTTGGCGGCTAAGCAAGCGCCAAATCAGTTCAGAAAGACTGCTGCACAGGGGAACGCAGCTAGACCTCCTGCCCCCAGATGCTCGGGATGCGGGAAGTCGCACTTTGGGCCGTGCTCTACCGGACAGTTGATATGCTTCCAGTGTGGCAAGGAGGGCCACTATTCCAGAGATTGCCCGACGGCGAGAGTTGCTGCAGTGCAGGCTGTGCCTTTGCAGATGGTTCCTACTGGGGCACCAGCAGTGCCACCTACTACGGGGCGTGTGTACACACTTTGGATCGTCAGCAGTCGGACAGAGCTCCGAACCTGGTCAGAGGTACTGTTACCATTGGTGGTTCAGCTGTTGATGTGCTTTTTGATTCCGGGGCAACACACTCTTTTGTTGCTACCCCTATTGCTGTGGGGCTTGAGTTGCCCAGTGATGTGCTTTCTCCACCGATGCGGGTGACCACCGCCACCGGAGAAAAATGTTTGACCTCCACTGTTCATCGCGATGTAGCGTTTCAGTGGGATGGCCGTGATTTCTCGGTAGATCTGATAGCATTGCCAATGGCCAACCTTGAGATTATTCTGGGCATGGATTGGTTGTCCAGAAACTGTGCAATGATTGATTGCTGTGCCAAGAAAGTGGTGATGTCTCCGGGTGGGTCCACAGCCAGTTCCTCACCGTTCATTTCAGTCCTGCAGGCGAGGAGGGCCTTGAGAGCAGGGGCATTTGGCTATGTCATGTTGGGAGGTTTGGTGAGTGGGACACAGGAGGATCTCACTGGCATTCCTGTGGTGAGGGAATTCCTCGAGGTGTTTCCCGAGGAGATTCCTGAGTTTCCACCGCATAGGGGGATAGAGTTCTCCATAGACTTATTGCCTGGTGTGGGGCCTATATCGTTGGCTCCATACCGGATGTCGCCACCAGAGTTGGCGGAGCTGAAGAAGCATATTGAGGAGCTTTCAGCGAAAGACTTTATTCGGCCGAGTGTGTCTCCCTGGGGAGCACCGGTCATTTTTGTGAAAAAGAAAGATGGGACCATGCGGTTGTGCACCGACTACAGACAATTGAACAAGGTGACAATCAAGAACAAGTACCCTCTTCCACGCATTGATGATTTGCTGGATCAGCTCCGGGGTGCTTGCGTATATTCCAAGATCGACCTCCGGTCCGGTTACCATCAGATACGGGTAAAGCCGGAGGATGTCCCAAAGACAGCGTTTCGCTCGAGGTACGGGCACTACGAGTACTTGGTGATCCCGTTTGGACTCACCAATGCACCCGCAGTGTTCATGGACTACATGAACAGGATCTTCCAGCCGTACCTGGATCAGTTTGTGATCGTCTTCATTGACGACATCCTGATTTACTCCAAGACGGAGGAGGAGCATACTGAGCACTTGAAGATTGTGTTGCAAGTGCTAAAAGAGAAAAAGCTATATGCGAAGCCGTCGAAATGCGAGTTTTGGCTCAAGGCGGTGAAATTTCTGGGTCATGTAATTTCAGCTAATGGAGTTGCAGTTGATCCTAACAAGATTGAGGCCGTAATGGACTGGGAGAGGCCCAAGACGGTTACAGAAGTGAGAAGCTTCTTGGGTTTGGCAGGCTACTACAGGAGGTTCATAGAAGGATTCTCCAAGATGGTGCTACCGATGACTCGCCTTACCCGGAAGGAGACTCCATTCGTGTGGACACATGAGTGTGAGGAGTGTTTCCAGGAGTTGAAGGAGAGACTGACTACTGCTCCAGTGTTAGTTCTTCCTGATCCTGCGGAACAGTTTGAATTATACTGCGATGCTTCTGGAAAGGGGCTGGGCTGTGTGCTGATGCAGAAAGGGAAAGCTGTTGCTTACGCTTCAAGACAGTTGAAACCTCATGAGGAGAACTACCCGACTCACGACTTGGAGTTGGCAGCCATTGTTTTTGCTTTCAAGATTTGGAGGCATTACCTGTTTGGCATGAAGTTTGCTGTATTCAGTGACCACAAGAGCCTGAAGTATCTGTTCGACCAGAAGGAGTTGAACATGAGACAGCGAAGATGGATGGAGTTCTTGAAGGACTACGACTTTGAGTTGAGGTACCATCCTGGCAAGGCCAATGTGGTAGCCGATGCTTTGAGTCGGAAATCCGTGAGCTTATCCAGCTTAATGATGAACGACTACGAGGTGATCGAGAAGTTCAGACACTTGAGAGTGAACTCCTGGTTTGGGGGCGCACTGTTTGAAATGGAAATAGCAGAAGTAATAAATGAGCTGATGGAAAAGATCAAAGGGGTGCAAATGCAAAGAGAGTGTCTCGATTATGTGAAGAACCAGGACGGTGTGTCTTGGAACGAGGACGGATTGCTGCTGTTCCAGAAGAAGATTGTTATTCCTCGAGGGCCATTGACCGAAGAGGTTATGGCAGAGGCTCATAAGGGCCGGTTCACTATCCACCCTGGTACTACGAAAATGTATCAGGACTTAAAAAGGAATTTTTGGTGGCCGGGCATGAAGAAGGACATAGCGGTCTACGTGTCCAAGTGCCTTATTTGTCAAAAAGTAAAAATCGAGCACCAGAAACCGTCTGGTAAACTTCAACCTCTGGAGATTCCACAGTGGAAGTGGGAGAGTATTTCCATGGACTTCGTGGTGGGATTGCCTAAAACTCAGGCTGGTTGTGACTCTATTTGGGTCATAGTGGACAGATTGACCAAGTCTGCCCATTTTCTTCCAGTGAAGGTGAGCTTCACTACAGAGCAGTTGGCCAAGCTATACGTCCGCGAGATTGTGAGGCTTCACGGGGTGCCCGAGAGTATCATCAGTGATAGGGACCCGAAGTTCACATCTCGGTTCTGGGAGGCGCTGCAGGAGGCTTTTGGTACGCAGTTGAGATTGAGTACCTCCTATCACCCTCAGACTGACGGACAGACTGAGCGGACCATCCAGACATTGGAGGACATGTTGAGAGCTTGCACGTTGGAGCAGGGTTCTGCATGGGATAGGTACCTTCCGTTGGTTGAATTTTCATACAACAACAGTTTTCATGCTAGTCTGGGCATGGCACCCTACGAGGCGCTGTATGGTAGGAGGTGTCGGACTCCTACCTGCTGGTCTGAGGTTGGAGATAAAGAGCTTTTTGGCTTGGACTTTGTCCAAGATACTACCCTACAGATCCAGATGATCAGGGAAAAGTTGAAGTAGGCGCAGAATCGTCAGAAAAGCTACTATGATGTCAAGCATCGACCTCTGGAATTCAGTGAGGGTGAGCACGTGTTTGTGAAACTTTCACCTGTCACCGGTGTTGGACGGGCACTCGGAGTGAGGAAGTTGAGCCCGCGATTCATTGGGCCCTACCAGATCCTTGGTAGAGTAGGACCAGTTGCCTATCGACTTGTCTTACCTCCGAACTTAGCCAACATCCACGACGTGTTTCACGTGTCTCAGCTTCGGAAGTACATAGCAGACCCTTCGCACGTGGTGCAGCCGGATGATGTGGAGGTTCGGGAGAACCTAAAGACTCCCGTCGGACCACTCAAGATTCTCGATCGAGGCGAGAAACAGCTCAGAAGCAAGGTCATTCCGATGGTCAAGGTACAGTGGACTGGGCGTAGTCCCGAGGAGTGCACGTGGGAGCGAGAGGATGAGCTTCTCCGACAGTATCCCGACTTTCGAGACAGGTATGTTTCTGATTTTGAGGACAAAATCCGTAAAAAGGTGGGGTGAATGTAAGAACCCGCACCGCTAATTAAGGTAATTAGTGAATTAATTATGATAATTAGGAAATAATTCCATAATTGACCCTAATAATTATTATGAGGCTTTAATAATTACAATTAGTGGGTAAGAATGCTGAAAGTCGCTTTTCGGAAGAAAAGCGCAGATACCGGTTCTGCTACTCGGTATAAATGCGTACCGGAAAAGTATCCCAGAAAATTATAACGAACGCATGATAATTACTAGAATATTATGTAGGACTTGTAAAACAAGTTTCAAGTCAAAATAACGTAATCTGATGCCAGAACTGATACTGGCTATGGAAAAGCGCGTACCGGAAAGGTGCTCCGAAAAATAAAATAAAAATATGAAAAATCTTATAAAAATGCGTAGGTCTAGATTCCAAAGTTTGGGATCAAGATTTTTTACTTTGCTATTAAGGCTAATACTGCGCGATTAGTGGCCATGTGCCTATAAATAGGCACACTAAGGCACACAACCCTAGGCAGCCAATATTCCCTACGTGAAGGAGGCTGTTTTTCTGCTCAGCATTGTCCATTTCCTCTCCCTCAACCTTTGAGGATCAAGTCTTCACCTTTGACTTGGTTTCTCCTCCTTCTTCCTTCCTACACACTTGTGATCATCCTTGTGAGAGTGAAAGGAGTGTTCTTGGCTGTGTTTCAGCTGCTGTGTGTGAGGTTGGTGGGCTGAGTTGGTGAGTTTGAGTGACTTGAACCTTTGTCTTGGCATTGGTGGTGCCAAGGAGCCATCTTGTGGTGCAAGAACCCAACTTTGTGTTGTCATTTTCGTGCACCCTCGAAGTCTGAACCTTTGGAGTTGGTGGTGAGCTCCAAGAGCAGCCTTTGCCTCTGTTTTGAACCATTGGTGAGTTGCCTTCACTTGATCATGTGTTTTGATGGGTTAAAGGTGTCATCTTTGCATGTATTTGGGTTTAGTAAGTAACCAACTGAAAGATTAACCTAAGTGGGTATAAAAATGCATGCTTTAACGTTTTGAAGTATTAAAAATGGAACCTTGGATGGATATTTTCACGAAATGCAGAAACTGCATTCTGTCGTGAGATATTCGGATATTTGTCGAACAGATATCCGGATATCAGTATCCGGATATGGTATCCGGATATTGATATCCGGATATGGGATCTGGGTATCCGGATATGGCATATCCGGATATGTCCAGTGTGATATCCGGATATGGCATATCCGGATATTCCCATTCTGATATCCGGATATCCTGGGTTTGCGCAGACAGTAGCTGTACTGTATGAACAGTAAGCTATTGGGTGTGTGTGGACCCTAGTTTAAGGAAGTTGAACTTCTGTAATAAATGGACTAAGTCAGAATCATATGATTAAGGGCTTATGGCTTTGTTGGAAGCCTTAAGACGTAAAACGTAAAGGAAAGGCGTAGTCTTTAAGTTGTATGCTTGTTGTGCATTAATATTGATGTATTATTGGTCCATATCAGATTGTGATACTGCTGTTTGTGGACTTGTGAGTGGTTGGACTCTTGGCTTGGATAGCTAGCTTGCAAGGTAAGCTTTCGTGTCCTCGGTTTAGCCATTTTGATGTTCCACCATGTCCCATGGGGATGGGTTTATGCATGCTGTGTTACATGCTTTATTGTTTTGGAAATGCTGTTGAGCTATTTATATGCAATGAGCTTTTATGAGATGCATGTGGTGTCCACCTAGACGGCAATCCTGAGTATGTAGTACATACAAGATGGAGAAGCTGTGGGTGAGGTGCAGGTAGTATCCATGTACTCATGTAGGCATAGACGTATTCCTACATTTCTCTGGCCAGTAGATTTGATAAACACACATGGCATGATTAATTGCTGCATCGCATGATTTTGGAACTTATATTGTAAATACTGTTTTTAGAACTTATATTACACATGTAAGTGAGCTTGGGGTGGAGACTCCTTGAGGACCCCTTGTCTTACTGAGATTTCTTGTTAGAGATCTCACCCCACGTTTGGGGACGCTTATTTCAGGATCAGGTAATGTTGAGGGCTCAGGTGGCAGGAGGCCAAAGCTGAGCTGATATTCTGATATGCTGTCTTGCTGGATTGACTGCTGTTATGTTTTCCGCTTTTATCTATATTATTATGTTGAGACTGTTATTGGGGCATTGTTGCCTTATTTGGTGAGCATGGGGTTTGTCCATGCCACATGATTGTGTTATTGTCTTTCTAATTATGTTGTAATTAAAGTATCAGGATTTTGACCCAGGCTATGTGTTGTAGTCCTGTGGTCCTAGATACTCACATCATATTTATGTACGAGGTATTCAGTTAGTTGTCTTGCAATTTACATACAGGCAGTATTTTTATGAAAATGATTAAGTAATCAAGTTGGCTAAGTTAATGACGTCATAATTGAATTAAAGAAAAAGTTATTCCGCATTTTAATTAAACGTGGCTTAATACGATAGTGTGCTAACATTCCGGGTTAACATGGGCTGTTACATTTTGTAACAGCCCCAAACCCTGTAGCAGATATTGTCCGCTTTGCCCCAGCCACCCAAAGGCCCGCCGGAACTCACGGTTTTACGTTCTGGGGTTACCCCCAAAAGGCCTCCACTAGGAAAGGTTTCCACACCCATATATATGGCATGCTTCGTTCCCCTCACCAACCGATGTGGGACTTTACATCCTCCCCCACTAGGAATACAGCGTCCCCGCTGTACACACCGGTCCAGGGCCAGGCTCTGATACCATTTGTAACAGCCCCTCCCCCACTAGGAATACAGTGTCCCCGCTGTACACACCGGTCCAGGGCCAGGCTCTGATACCATTTGTAACAGCCCCAAACCCTGTAGCAGATATTGTCCGCTTTGCCCCGGCCACCAAAGGCCCGCCGAAACTCACGGTTTTACGTTCTGGGGTTACCCCAAAAGGCCTCCACTAGGAAAGGTTTCCACACCCATATATATGGCATGCTTCGTTCCCCTCACCAACCGATGTGGGACTTTACATGGTACTTGGTTAGTTGGTTTCCATCCATGTAAAATCAGGTGAACGGAAGCTTGTTGCCTGCATGCATCTGTAATTTCCCTTTATTGTGCTTACGTGTGCTACATATGGGCATTTCTAGTGAACCTCATGGCTATGAGTAATGGTCTCAACAAGTCCACAGCCGTCAGCACAAGTACACTTATTCTTGGCATGCTAACAACAGTGCTATCAGTGTTGTATTCTGCACTTCGTGCTGGATCTTCAACCACATTCTTATCATCACCATCTTCTCCTAAATCGGGTTATAAAAATGTTTCGACTCCTTTATGATCTCTTATCTTATGTGTGTTGGTATTTTGGATTAAATTCTTTTGCTCTTTGGATACCATAGTTTTCCGGAACCCAACCAGAAAAACTAGGAACCAGTCCTCCTATTAGTCCAATCAACCAGTCCTCCTATTGGTCGAATAGAAATCCAGATTTACGCGCGTATACCGCTATCTATCCGGATAAATAATTCAAGCGTTTTCTCAGATGTTAAGAAATATATTCGGGTATCACTCCTCCTTATCCGGGTAGGCATAAATTTTCATAAAATACCCGGGTAGAAAGGAGTGTACCTGAATAGGTTTGGTGGTCAACGATCAAACAGGGGCATATTGATATTATGTTTTTTGGAAGGATTAATTTTTTGAAATAGTTTCTAATCAAGGATTATGTGGTAATTAATTATTAGTAAAGGTCTGTACCAAAAAAAAAAAAAATTATTAGTAAAGGGTTATAAGGATCAAAAAACCTATAAACCTGAGTACCATCATTATAACCAAAAGAAATAAAGTAAAAAAAAGTTGCTCCATTTGATACATGCTCAACAATCTAAAAAATATCACAGGGGAGATATATAATGTGACTCATCACTTAGTGAATAAATGATAAGGAATATTATTCCAAAAAATTAAAAAATGATAGGGAATAAAATAAGCGGGATGCCTCATAGGGACGCCACAATCTAAAAACTATATTTTTTTTGGTAAACTAGTTGCTATTTATTTTACTTATTTTTTTTAAAAAATTAGAAAACTATTTTAATTTTAAAAATCAATTTTTGAATACTGAGATCCAAGTTTAAGAGTCTGATTAGGCCTATGGAAGCGCTGAAACTTAATACTAGTGCACCCTTTGATATATCATCTATTAAAAATATCCATTATTTTTGATTAATCGCTCAGATTATTAATAAACTAAAAAGTAATTACTTTTCTCGTAAATAAAATAAAAAATCAAGTAAAATTAAACCAAAATAATTTATAAAAATAAATACAAAAATTGATTTTTGACTGCGTGGGTAAAGATTAATCTCACTCTGACATATCTAAAGCATATCTATTATTTTTTATAAGAAAAATTTGTAGATTTTCATTTTGAAAAAGAAATTATGAAAAAGTTAACTTTACTAAAATTTATTTTTTTATATTCTAATTATTATTTGTCTTTTATTTCTTTAATTTTTGATTTTTACTTTCTGAAATAAAGATAATTAACCAAATAAAAAATTGTTTAATTTAACAATAATGCAAAAAAATTAATTTATTGTTTTTTTAATAAAAAATTACGAAAAAATAGTCGTTTTGAAATTAATTACGAAAATATAGCAGTCAAACACGCCCTACGGGGGGCGTGACCGGTTGGAGAGAGACACGCCCAAATTTGGGCGTGACCGAGGAGAGAGACACGCCCCATTTGGGGCGTGTTTCACCAGGTGCTGCCACGTGGCACAAAAGTCAACAGATTGACCATGAAAATTTGGAAGTCCATAACTTTTGACTCGGGTATCCGAATTAGGTAATTTTTTTTTTGATTCCACGTAACTTTTCGAGATCTACGTAATGACATCTCATTTGACATATTTTGTCTCTCACAAGAAAAAATTGTTTACAACAATGATACCATAAGAACGTTTAAACCCAAATTAATAAACAGAAAACCACTATTATGATTAGAAACATTCATAGTAAAGATCCGACGGTGTAAACATTTGGGCATGACCGAGGAGAGAGACACGCCCCCATTGGGGCGTGTTTCACCAGGTGCTGCCACGTGACACAAAAGTCAACAGTTTGATCGTAAAACTTTGAAAATCCATAACTTTTGACTCGGGTGTCCGAATTAGGTAATATTTTTTTTGATTCCACGTAACTTTTCGAGATCTACGTAATGACATCTCACTTGACATATTTTTTCTCTCACAAAAAAAAAATTGTCTACAACAATGATACCATAAGAATGTTTAAACTCAAATTAATAATCAGAAAATCACTGTTATGATTAGAAACATTCATAATAAAGATCCTTATTAAAAAGTTAAGTGAGTGCTTTTCGTTTTATTTTGATTTTTATGTTTTTGCTCGTGATTATAAAGTTATGTCATTTTAAATAAAACTATGTCGTTTTGATATGATTTTTAAGTTTTTGTTCGTGATTATAAAGTTATGTCATTTTAAATAAAACTATGTCGTTTTGATATATTTTTACCAAAATCATAAGGATCTTTATTATGAATGTTTCTAATCATAACAATGATTTTCTGATTATTAATTTGAGTTTAAACGTTCTTATGGTATTATTATTATAAATTCAATTTTTTTGTGAGAGACAAAATATGTCAAATGAGGTGTCATTACGTAGATCTCGAAAAGTTATGTGGAATAAAAAAAACATTACCTAATTCGGACACCCGAGTCAAAAGTTATGGACTTTTAAAGTTTCACGGTCAAACTGTTGACTTTTGTGCCACGTGGCAGCACCCGATGAAACACGCCCCAAATGGGGTGTGTCTCTCTCCTCGTCACGCCCAAATTTGGGCGTGTCTCTCTCCAACCAGTCACGCCCCCGTAGGGCGTGTTTGACTGCTATATTTTCGTAATTGATTTCAAAACGACTATTTTTTCGTAATTTTTTATTAAAAAAGCAATAAATTAATTTTTTTGCCTTAACAATAACTCTAATATTAAGGAAACATATCATTTTCTAATTAAGAAGAAGAAAACACAATTTATTGATATAACTATAAGAGAATTTTAAAATCTGTTTTTTTTTTTTGAGAATCATGAATATGGCTCCCTTTAAAACTACTATAAATCTAAAAGTAACATTTAATAATAATTAAATGTGATAAAAGTAACATCGATTTATAAATATTAAATACTAACCACCACTAGCTTCTGAGCAAAATACCTAATATATGAAAAAATTAACTTTACTAAAATTTATTTTTTATATTCTAATTATTATTTGTCTTTTATTTCTTTAATTTTTTATTTTTACTTTCTGAAATAAAGATAATTAACCAAATAAAAAATTATTTAATTTAACAATAGCTCTAATACTAAGGCAACATATCATTTTCTAATTAAGAAGAAGCAAACACAATTTATTGATATAACTATAAGAGAATTTAAAAATCTTTTTTTTTTTTTGAGAATCATGAATATGGCTCCCTTTAAAACTAATATAAATCTAAAAGTAACATTTAATAATAATTAAATGTGATAAAAGTAACATCGATTTATAAATATTAAATACTAACCACCACTAGCTTCTGAGCAAAATACCTACTCAACACTTCAAACAACGTTCAAGACTGCAACAATCACTTTTTGTGTGTGTGTGTGGAAAATAAGACTACAACAATCATACTAAACACCTAGTCCACTTTATTGATTGCCAAATCAGAGTAAAAATCAAATGGACGAATAAACAGCTAACCAAATGACAAAGGGAATATTAACCAAATCTACTCTTTAAGAAAAAAGTAATTAACAAAACACTGAGTTTAAACAGGCTAACTCTTTTGCCTTTTTCCTTTATTTTTCGTTCTTAAACACCAAATTCAAACCCAAAAACGAATATGAATTCCAAATATTGCCTTTGCATAATTGCTACATCTCTAACATAAGACCCAACACTAAACCCCATAATAAATGAAACTCATGAACTTCCCTCTTGTTTCTCCTATGAAGGTAGTAATGAAGTTTGGTAAAAAGAAAAAGTTTAGTGCATCATATGTGATTCCTTTCGAGATTCTAAAGTAAGTCAGTGTTGTGACTTATTGCTTGACTTATTCACCACAGCTTGAATCATCCTGTGTTCCATATATATACCTAAAGAAAGTATTTGTCAAATTCATCTTATGTGCTTCAACCATAATTTGTTTAATTAGAGAAAGATTTGTCATATGAAGTGAAGTTTGTAGCCATTATTAATAGACAAGTCATGAAATCGCAGTTAAAGGTAATTTGCTTAGTTAAAGTCATATGGCAGCACCATTCTAATGAGGAGGTGACGTGGGAGTTGGAAGAGTCCATATGTTCTAAGTATTAGCTTATATTCCGTATTTTGGTTAGTTCTCTTAAAATTTAGGGGCTGAGTTTTCTAAAGATGGGAAGAAATATAAGATCCTAATAATTGAAAAAATTTAAAAAACATTAGGACAAGGCTTGACGTTATCATGTTGCCATTATTATCTGTATGATTAATGAAGACCAAAGTAATATGCGGAATTTGCACTTTTCTCTGAATGGCACGTATTCTCCCAAGCCTTTTCCCAATTTTCTTGATTTTTTTAATTCCTTTGTACTAAGCAATTTGGACCAATTAATCATACATCCCTCGATGCGTAACAAAAGGGAAATAAAAAAATATATTAATAAACCATGTGGAATCCATTCCTCGAGGCTATTGTCATTGAGTATAATACGTGGAGGGTAAAGGAAAATTTAAGAAAAAATTATAGGGAGAACTAGTGGAGAATGTGGGGTATATAGGGTGAGCATTGTGCCAATAGTCTTTATGCATGCCTTACGGAGATGTTTTATTGACAAATTTTTCATACAAATTACAAACATATTTAACCACGTTTTCTTCATTGATGGATTTGAGTTGGATTCACGGTTGGACTTTGAAAATAAGGATATGTATCAGAGTAACCGGCTGTGTACCAGGGTAAATAAAGACATGTACTAGAGTAACCGGGTGTGTACCAGGGTAAATAAGGATATGTACCAGGGTAATCGGGTGTGTACTCGGGTAAATAATTCTCTACCCAGGTAACCGGGTGGTCTACCAAGGTAGATGGGTGGTCAACGGTCAAACAGGGATATATTGATGTTATGTTTGTTGAGAAAGTTAAATTTTTGAAATAATTTATAAACCAAAGTAAGATGATAATTTTTTATTAGTGAAAGGCTATAATGGTAAAAAAACTGTGAGCAATGAGATAAACATAGGGCACACTAACCATGTTTTAAATTTGACAAACTTTTATTTCAATTTTTTTTTTGACAAACTTTAACAAATTATCCCACTAATTATTAGTCTTAGACTTTTATTTCGTTAGTCTGAAATACCAATGTGTAAATAATGGGGACAATGACAAGTTCAAATTATATTTAATGATTTGTAATTATTAACACAACTTGATCCAGTTCCAGGCCCAGTCTCAAATTCCAATATTGAGTCCGGCCCAATTTCCATCTCAGAAGACAAACCTCAATTGCACTCAATCTCAGCCACGTCATACAGAAGCTTCTTTCAACCAACTAATCACAATAGATTAACAGAAGAAACTTTGTGCAGTTAGTTTGTTAGATAAGTTAACAATCATTTTACACACCCTAATAGAATGAGGCATTTTTCTCTCTGTTTCTTCATAGTTTTCTTGAGCTCCAATATGGTATCAAAGCTATCTTACTCTGATATCCTCTTCTCTTCCTTTTTCAATTTGATCTTTGTTTCCATGGCGAATCAAGAGCAATTACCATCATTTCTCACTAATCCTTCGCATCCACTTTTCCTGCATCCAAACGAAAACCCTTCGCAGGTGCTCATTTCTCCAATTTTGAATGGCCGTAACTACCATTCTTGGTCTCGAGGCATGTCAATGGCACTGCTGTCAAAGAATAAGATAGGTTTCATCAATGGTAGTGTGATTGCTCCAGATGAAGATGATCCTTCTTATCAAGCATGGGAGCGGTGTAATACAATGGTGTTAGGCTGGATACACCGATCAATATCTCAAACCATTGCTCAGTCTATATTGTGGATCAACAATGCAGTAGACACATGGAAAGATCTACGTACAAAATTTTCTCCAAGAGCAATGAAAGTTGTATTCCTAGGCTATCGCGATGGAGTCAAAGGCTACCTATTATTTGATCTTTCATCTAGAGAAACTTTCCTATCCCGTAATGTGATTTTCCATGAATCCCATTTTCCTTTTGAACCCCAAACACAACAACCTCATGATAGCTGTCCTACCCCACACACATCAGAAGACTCAATTGATCCTGACTTTTCTTTAATCCACCCTATACCTACATTACCTAATCCACCCCACCAACAACCCCACAATTTATAGTCTCCATCAAACAGTAACCCCATAGTATCACCGTCTGCAACAACAATTGTACTGAATGAACCCCCACCAAATCTCAGAAGATCAACACGCCTTCGATCTGCTCCAAGTTATCTAAATGACTATTGATGGGACGTAAATTCGTTCCCATCTAAGCCCATTTTGATTGCAAAAGACCATCCGTTCCCTCATCTGGTGAGCAACTTCGGCACGAAAATCACTTATTTTACACTTTTGTGACAAAAACACAATGGGGGAACAGATGATGACGTAACCCTTTGGAAAACATATTAAAAGGGGAACGAATTGAGAGCATTTATTGCACATGCTACACTCATTTAATGCTTCTGATCACTTTGCAGGAAACGCGGAAACAACGTCTTCATAAAGCAGAGGCGGTGCACCACTTAAGCACCCAGAAACGTGAACAACAGGGAATAAAGAGTTCTCATTGTCTGAACAAACAGCAAGACATGGGGGACTGCAAGAAAACAACTGATCTTAACAGAAGCTGTCCCATCCAATAATTTGCAAGCTTCCAAACACTGTTGCCACCGCCCCAACCATACAACCCAGAAACCAACTCTAAGGGATTTTACAAGACTACCACTAACTCTTCTGCTTATAAATAGGACGTCCCAAACATGCAAACATCATCGGATTCCTAAGGGATTGAAGTCCTTAAGAAGAAGATCACCTAGTATTGTTTATAGTTTAATTTTGTATAGTTGTAGCTGTCGTTAAGTGACAACACTTCTTTCTTCTTCTGTATCACCCACTTGAGACTCCTCACGAGCATCAACCATCTTCTCCACTTGATATTTTGTTGTAATCTTTCTTGTTTTCAATTTAATATAAGTGTTTCTTCTTTCCTTTCCATTCGTTATCTCTGAACTGAATCTCGGGTCTGTGTGATTTCAGCTTAGAATAATTATGTTTAAGTTTATATCCATGGGCTGAACCATCTGTGGAACGGATGAGCTGCAAAGCTCTTAAATAATTATTTTCAAAACTCTTGACTGAAGCTTTTTGTATTTCTCTGGCTAAGTAAGCTATATTCATTGTGTATCAATGGAAATTGAACACATACTGAGAAAGGATCTTCCATAAGGAAGGGATTTCAGACAACTTAACTAGTGGGGGAAGGTAGTGTTTTGGCAACGACACTATTGGTTACCTTAGGAATAAGGGGCCACTTCATCCATTTTAAGGTTCTGTACCAAGTACCTACTGGAGTCAAGGGAGCCATAGGAATATGGAAACTTGTGAGCCATCTAGTCATGAGCTGAGGAATCAGAGTTGACAGTTAAGAAACTGGGACAAAGCCAAAAAGTGCTAAGTCTTGAGCAGAGAAAATAACTATTTAAGAATGGAGCAGTGCATTCGTTCCTTGTGTTAAAACTATTTTTAAACCATCCATTTTGTTATCTCTTGATTATAGTTATTACTGTGTTTTTTTTACTTTATTTAATCTTGTATATATCAAACTCCAATGATTATTATCACACCTTCTCTTAACAGGAAGGATCAACATATATAAGCGAGTAGTTGTTTGCCATCAGACTGAACTTGCTGTTCTTGAGGAACGTTGTCAAGACAGTGGGGAACGTTTGACCAGGCGGTTCAATCATCCGGGAGTACATGGGGTGGATAGAAAGGAGATACAGAATTAAGAAGTTATGTAATGGCGAAACTAAGGCTTGTTGGCACCCAACAATCACACAATCACAAATAAAAAGGAGAGAAGGATAGAAAAGTGGAGATACAAATTTATCTTACTTCACCCCATATAGATTATGTCCATTAATATGTATTATACTATTGTCTCATTACAAAGCATTCAGTTTAAAGGTCAATATTAATTTGAATGTAAAGTATAAGTCATACCCAATAAGATGAAATAATCCGTTAACTTATGCAATAAGGAAATGCACCTTTTTATGGAAAATGCTACGGAAAGTCTTTAGTTTGCAAGAATAGAGCTGGATCATGCGGCATAAGTGGAGAACGTCTTACAAAAGGTTGATTTATTGAAACGTTAATAGGCGAGGAATAGATAGATGCATTTTTTTTTATATATTTTGAGAAAGGAAAATGCTAATTAATAATAACAACAAATTGCATGTATAAATCACAACCATGTACTGAATGGTAATAATAAGTATCATCTGCTTTAACATATAAAAATCACTCCTCTTTAAATGAAGGAAAATAGTTTTGATCTGTTTCTTTTTCTAATCTAGCTTTCCATGATTTCACAAAAAGAGAGAGAGTCACATTGCATTGGAGCTGGAAAGTGGAAACAGACTCACCCACATCAACATCAAGTACATTGTCGTAGACTTCATCAATCGCCCTGTGGGTCCTGGCTTCCAACATATTTCGACAAGCGTGCCAAATCGAAATCATCCGGGAGGGGAGCACTCAGAATCTCTTATTATACTGCCCCCTGCTATATTTCCTCCTGTAACCACCGGGTTCCAAGCGCCCTATGGTGGCTTGAGCATTTTGGTTGGGGTGCATTTCATCCTGGTATATCTGCCCATTTGCTCATGCTGAAGCATTTTGGGTCAAAGTCTGCACAACAGCATTCTGGTCGCCCATTGCGGCGTTCTCCAGGTTCGGGTTTGATGTGCTCACTTGGTTGGGCCTTTGATGGTTTCCTACCCCAATAACCTAGTTTTGATGATCCGGGTTGTGATTCCCTTCACGGCCATTAGCATCTTGGCCTTCGATTCCTCTCGCCTCAGGGCCTGTCATCCCCATAAAGCGCTGTTCTAGATCCTGCATTCTCCTTGTATTTTCTTCTTGTATCCTCTGGAAGTCTTCTTTTTGTTGGAGATTGTTTTAATTCTCTATCTCTTCCATTCGCCGCAAAATTGCAGTAAACGCATTTTGAGTAAGCCGAGAATCAGGATCTGCTGATTGGGCGATGCGCTCAGCTAAATCCCCAAGATGTTGAGGGGGATTGTTTAGAATTGGAGTTGCAACTCGGTTGCGAGATGCTGGAGTGGAGGTTGTGTCTGACACGTCCTCGCTGATATGGACATGCTCATGATCCACATCGTTCTCTAAACGAAATCAAGCTAGATGAATAGAGAGAGATAAAGATCAGGGAGAGAGAAAAGACTTTCATAAGTCTATTGTATTACTTAACTGAAGAGTACAGTACATGGAGATATATTTATAAGACTACTATTACAAAGCTAAGCAGTTACATTTGTTACAACTAATTCCTTGAAATCAGGAACTGAAATATATAGTGAATAAACTAAAGTAATAGAAGCCTAACTAACTCTAACTGAACTTGATACTCTATTATTCTCCCCTCAAGCTCAAGGGGGTTTGATCAACATTGTTGAAAGTAAACTGGCCTTTGAAGGCCGATGCATGTAAGGTGTAAAACAAAAATTTTACTGCGGAACATACATGCACACATAGGTTCATGCTTTAAGATAGCATGATGTTACCTTGTTTTGGCCTGATCAGTCAGGGAGATCAGATGTCAGGCTTGAAGGGTTCAAACCCTCTAATGGTGATCCACACCACCGTTCGTCAATGATGCAAGAACCCTTTCTTGAAAGCCACCAGATGAACACCACAGTGAGGTTTGCTATGCGCACAAGTGGTGAAGGTGAAGGCTAGGTATTCTGTTTGGAAAGGTGTAGTGAGCTACCCTACAGAATGGTGCATAGATGGAGGAGAGTTGGCTAGGTTTTCTCAAAAACCTAAGGTGTGGAACAAGTGTTATGCGCACACTTGGAGAGGAGGAGGGATTTTAAATCATTCAAAATGAAAACAAAATTTCAAACCTATTTGAAATTTGCGCATGGATTAGGGAGGATAAGGTGGAGCTATTGCAAAACCAATTTTGCCAACAACCTCCAATCTTATCCACATGAAATTAAGTTCAAAATAATTTAAACTTAAATTCATAAACTATCATATAGTATATACTTTTCATGCGCATAATTCAGCCCTAGAAAGGGTCCAAATATATTGAGTAGTTGCATTCAAAATCTGAATCAACTCACCCACTGATTCCCTCAACCACCAAATCTGAATGGAGCTTTGTTTTAAGTGATAAGATGTCATCCTTATCACTTAAACTTGCGCACCAAACAGCCAAGGAAGTGCTCCAAAGATGCTTCTTGATCCAAGGAATATGCTCCAATAAGATCCTGTCTTATCCTTTTATTATGAAATAACTTTTCAAAACCAATTCAAATTCGAATTCAAACACTTGAATTCAAACGTTCAAACATTCAAATTCAAAATTCAAAATTTCAAATTTCAAATTCAAAATTCGAATTTCAAATTTCAAATTTCAAATTTCAAATTCAAAATTCGAATTTCGAAATTCAAATTCTAAATTCAAATTTCAAAATTCAAATTCAAATTCAAAATTCGAAATTCAAATATTTGATTATTAATTTAACTAATTAAATTAATTAGTAATGACTTGGACTATCCAAGCCCATTACTAAACTCCATGCACCACCCACCCATTTAGGTGGGCTTCCAAACAGATACTTGGGCTAACAACCATTAATAGGCCCAAAACCTTTAAAGCTAGACCATCATGACTACAAGGTGTTAGTGTGTGACCCATTAGGTCCAACTTAGCTTCTGACATAACTGGGCTTGGGCCCAACAAGCCCACAACCCAATTAATGACAACACAAAGCACTAGCAATGCTTTGTTGCCCCAGAACTAGTCAGATTAATGACTTGATCATCCTATTGCACATATTTGGTTACCATATGTATTTCCCTTCGTCTCGGTTATCTTCCCATTAACCTAGGGTAAGGAAATGTATCAACCCCTGCGGTTTAGGGTAAGTTTTATTCGAAATAGGGAATCTTCAATTTACTGACTCTAAAGGCAGATCATCTCATGATCTCTTTTACTATGCATAGATTCCCGAGTCCCTGTAAATGTCATCCCGATTTCTCCGGTTTACAGATAACCAAATTTCTCACAGAGATTTGACGAATTCCTTCAGCTTATTACCCTAGCCCTGTGCCCTTTAAGGACACGCCCAACAGTATACCTATGAGTCTCCATGTTTCAGGCAGACGAGGCATACAATCAAAACATGCCTTCAAGAACACAGTCTAGGTAATAACTTCTGGTCTAAGGAAAGACATACCCAAACATAAAGAGATTACTCTAATGACACTATCTGTGAGATTTCCTTATAAAGTCTCTTTTGGGTCTGTTCAGTGCGAGCTATACTCTTATAGGTCCACCTACGACTTTAGCTAAGATATCTCCATATCTGCAGCTCATGAGGTCTTTACCTTGTATCCATATACAAGTAGATAAGTCGTACTAGTCTTTACTCGAGATCACTGATCCCCAAACTCAGTGTCTCTAGACTAGGAACATATAATTAGGAATAGACATGCAATATCCTTGAATCCTCATGATCGTGATCTCATCACAGATACTCAAGAGATACCTGTTCTATTCCAAGGGGTTTATCCAGTTCGTTCATATAATATTAACAGTAATATCGAGACACAATATGAAACTGAATAAATAGTGCTTTCATTTATTTGCGACAAACAAAGTTCTACATCTAGTGTCCTTTATTTAATCAAAAGATTGTCTCTAGGACACCCATATGCTAACAATTGTGTGATCAAAGACCTTGAGTTTGTCTCCGAGTTCTGTAAATCTGGCTACAGATAATGGCTTAGTAAAGGTGTTTGCAACTTGTAAACAGCCTGGAAAGTGCTGCACAACAAGAGATTTGGCCAGAACCTTTTCTCTTACAAAAAAGGGATCAAGTTCCATGTGTTTGGTCCTTGAATGAAGGACTGGATTATGAGTAAGAGCAACTGTACTCTGATTGTCACAATAGATAATAGGAACTTTGACTGGAATTTGTAATTCCTTTACCAAGGATTGAACCCATAGAATTTCAGCTGTAGCATGAGCCAAACTCCTATATTCAGCCTCAGCACTTGACCTAGCAACTAGAGTCTACTTCTTAGCCCACCAAGAGATCGGGTTTGAGCCAAGGAATACACAAGTGCCAGAAGTTGACCTTCTATCATCCGGATCCGATCCCCAATCAGCATCACAAAAGGCTACAAGTGATAATGGTTGCTGTATTGAGGGAGGATGAAATAATAGTCCATATGAGAGGGTGCCTTTAAGGTAGCGAAGAATTCTTTTGACAATTTTCCAATGCTCCTCAAGTGGCTGAGAGAGGAATTGACAGACCTTATTGACACTAAAAGCAATTTCAGGTCTGGTCAATGTTGCATATTGTAATGCTTCAACAATAGATCTGTATAGGGAGGGATCAGGAACATAGTTGGAGCCATGTTTGGACAGTTTACAGCCACTTGGCATAGGAGTTGATATCCCTTTTGCTTCTATCATACCTGCTTTGTGTACGACATCTTTAATGTATTTGGACTGAGACAAGAGAAGTCTTCCATTAGAGAGAGATTTAACTTCAATTCAAGGAAGTAATCCAGAATTCCAAGCTGTTTGAGAGCAAACTTGGAGTGCAATTGATTTGTAAGCTGTTGAATTAAATCTGAGTTGCTACCAGTGATAATTATATCATATACATAAACCAAGATATAAGTGCAGTGGCTATTGCACTTGAGAATGAAGAGAGAGGGATCACATTTGCTGGAAATAAACCCAAGCTGATGAAGAGCTGTACCAGATTTCTCGAACCAGGCCCTAGGAGCCTGTTTTAGACCATAAAGAGATTTATTGAGTTTGCATACCAGGGACTTATCAGTAACTTCAAAGCCTGGAGGTTGAGTCATGTAAACTTCTTCTAAGAGCTCTCAATTGAGAAAGGCATTGTTGACATCAAGTTGTTTTAGGGGCCAACCATGAGACAAGGCTAAAGTGAGCATAACCCGAACTGTTATGGGCTTAACTACTGGAGAGAAAGTTTCATGATAATCATAGCCATATTGTTGATGGAACCCTTTGGCAACAAGTCTAGCCTTGTACTTATTTATTGATCCATCTGAATTTTCCTTTATTCGAAATACCCATTTGCACCCAATGGGTTTTCTTGAAGAAGGTAGAGGCATAAGAGACCATGTACCATTGGCTAGAAGAGCATCATACTCCTGTTTCATGGCTTGAAGCCAATTAGGTTCTGCCATTGCTTGTTTAACTGTAGTAGGCTCCATATGGGCAGTGAACAAAGAAGGTGCTGGTCCTTTAGATCTAATGAGAATAGTATGAGTAGGAGATGAAATTCTTATAGAACCAGAAGGTTTATATTCAGATCCCGAAGAAGAAGAGGAAGATGAAGGGGATAGCGGTGTGGTGTTGGAAACAGGAGAAGAATTTATATTATTTGAGAAACTGGAAGAAGTGGGAGAGGACTCATTACCAGATTGGTTTGTAGTAGAGTTGGAGGTTGGACCTGTATGAAGAGAACCAGAATCTACTTGAGGGGTACTAGCTGAACTGGACTGTATTGGTTGAGGAGCAGAAAAGGAGGTTTCAGGACTAGAAGGTGCAGAATTGGAAGCTGCAGGACTTGAAGCTGATGTACCTAGAGATGTATCTGAAGCACTTGTAGATATATGTGTAGGCAGATGTGTATGTTATGCTGGAGATGGTGTGGGGTAAGATGTTGCATGATTTGGGAGAAAACAAGACATGGGAGTAATGGTGCTAGAGTTGTTAGAAGAGTTAGTAACAGTGGAGGAAGTTGGTGGAAATAAAATGGGAAAAGGGAATCTAAATTCATTAAAAAGCACATCTTTGGAGATGTAAATTTTTCCTTCAGGACTTAGACACTTATAACCTTTGTGGTTAGGTGAGTATCCCAAAAATATACATTCATGAGATCTGAAGCTAAATTTGTGTTTGTGATATGGATGAATGTTGCGAACTTCAGACAGTGTACCGATCGCACAAGTAATAAAGTAGTAAGTAAGATCGTCTCCACAGGGATTGTAAAACAATTACTACGATAACCAGTCCTCTTAAGTTAGATGAATCGATTGTTGTTTAACAAATATTGTAACTTAAATTAATTGAAAAGTAAAAGACTTGTTTTTAGATTTTTGTGAGAAAGAATAAAATAAGAATGTGAATGAATGTTTTTGTAAAAGATGTGAAAAAATACTGTAGCCAGGGTACATTCACCTAATGATCCCAATTTTACTCTGGATTGATTCACAATATTTATCGAAATTAATAACTCAGACAAATTATCATCTTTAGAATAATTAGTTAGATCCTAATCCCTTGGTGATCTAACCCTTTAATTCAATTGGAACCCTAATCCCTTAGTAATCCCGCATGCAATTAAGCATTATACAGATAAATCCAACGACTGCGATTTATAAAAGTCTATTCCTAGAACATGCATAAATCATCATCTTTATCTCCTTTCAGAATCAGAATTTCAACATTCCTATTGCAAACCCTAATCCCCAGAATAGCATCCCCTATTAGGTTGATCAGATCTAATAGAAATAATATCAATACGCACAAGATGAAGATGAAGTATATTAAAATCAACACATAAAGTGATTCAATCCTTCGTACAAATTGTTCGCAAAGGGATCATGATCCTGACTACAGAAAATGGATCTAGCCAATCAACATCATGATCGCTGATATTAGATTCAACGTAAACTTAAAATAACAGAGAAAGAAAAATACAAGAACTGGACGACGAACACGAAGAACGACTTCCTCTTCTCTCCAAGCCGGATCTGCTTCAGGTATTTGTGTGTGTGTCTCCTCAAGGTTGAGTCTCTTATTTATAAGAGACTTTGACCTAATTCTTCAAATTCAAATCTCCAATCTTTCGCGCCTCCCACGCTGGCAGCGCCATTCCCGCGCTGTGGGCGTGGGAGCCTCTGCCAATTTTTCTTCCCCCGCGCTGCAAGCGCGGGCCTCACGCTCTCAGCGCGGGGGTTTCTGTCCAATTTATGCTTCTCACGCTGTGAGCGCCATCCCCACGCTGGCAGCGTGGGCTTTTTGTTTTTCTTTGTCCTTTTTGACTTCATTTTATGCATTTTTCCTGTGAAATCAATACACAATCAGTATAACACCTGATATTCAGATATTAGACAATTTTAACAGTTATTCTGCCTTTCTTGCATCAGATTGTGTCACATTCTTCCTCTTTTTGTCTTATAATTCCTTATATGCTGATCGCATATCAAATAATTCCCAGATTTGAACTTTGCTGTCCCCAGCAATGTACAAGATTTAATCCTGGAATTTATCAATTGACCCAACATAACATCGTACAGCCAATCAATAGATCATTATATTAAGCATGACTGAATCAATGCAAAGAACTTTTAACAATGCCTTTTATGAAAAGATCAGAATCTAGCTTGAACACCCCTCACCAAGATAATCATATAACGCTCAACACTCAAAGGTTTGGGGAAGTGACAATCACTCAATCCATCACAGCAATAACATTACCATAAGCTTGATCATATTCTCAAGTTCCTAAAGATGAGGAACATTAACACATGCACAATTGATCAAAAGGACTTCATAAGTTGTAACCTGGCTGGGCTAAAGGTATGAATTTATGGATAGTGGCTCAAGTAACCATGAGATTGAAATACTGATATCATTTCATTTTAACATCTTCAACTCATTTGTTTTGCTCCACTAACATTCCCACAAAATTTCGGGAATTTTAATTCCTTTCAGCCATATTTCTTTGTATTTTCTTTTTTCTTCTTCCATCTTAAGGGCATAATTCCCTTGCCTTTCTTTTCATTGACCTCTGTGGAGCTTACCTCAATTTCTTTGTTTTCATTTCAAAGCATCAGTGATTCAATCTCAATTAAGGTAAGAAAAATAGGAGTATGGCTAAGCAATCAACAGGAATTATGTGAACAAAAGGCTCAGGCTCAAAAGGGGTTAGCAATGGAAAAATTCATCTGGGTGGATTATTTGGCCATGGCTAACAGAATAAAATTTGCCTTAATCATTTCAATCAGTGTATGCATCTCAGAGAAACAGAGCAAGTTCTAAAATGCTATCATAGTGAAGTCTCTCAGAATAAAATAAATGTTTAAGAACAAAATTTCACCAGCTATGATGTCAGACTAGACTTCCAAAAGAATCATTAGGCATTATTAATCATTCAAGCATACAATTCAGACACACAAGCTGAAATTTTCCTATACGATATCATGCCAGAAGTTTATGCACTGTATTCCAAGAATTCAATCAAGCACATTTACCAGATAAGCACATTTAAACCTGAGAATTGCTTGATTTTGATTTTTTTTTTAGATAAGATGAAGTGACATCAATAACACAAATTTGAGGGTTAAAAATGTCTCCCCTTTTTCAGAATAATTTTCTGTTTAGATGTCTTTTCCATGGTGTAGTTCCGTAGTAGTTACCAAATCTCGCATTCAGCATGCTATGCGACAATTCCCAGATTTAGAATGTTGCTATCCTCAGCAACAAACTATTCTAGATGATAGCTAATTCTGCCAGATGGAACACACATATACTTGTTAATTTGCAAAACAGAATAATCATGAAAACTGAACAAAAGTCAAATTGTAGCAATATTATCAACACTGTTTTCAAAATGTCAAAACAATTGGCTCCAAGAAACTAGCAATGTGCAGTGGGTGATAGTGAAAAATAAATTTTAAATATCATCCACGACATCATCAGCTTCCAGGTCCGCAAGCACATCATCA
>JAVKPL010014267.1:0-82571 GCA_032173675.1 Gastrolobium villosum | reverse complement strand
CCTGTTATTTGGTTCAGTTAGGTGCTTGCTTCCCTTTTTTGCTTTCGATCGATGGCAGCACTGTGTTGTTCAAAAAAACATGCTTAATTGATATGAAAAATTTGACTTTGTCCTAGTTCATATTCGTAATTTATGCATGCCGAGATGTTGTTTAACCGATCTTCTCTTGTAAGGGTGTTAGGGAAGTAAGGGCGTCCCTTTAAGTCCCTCCTTAACTAGGTAGGCCGGAACGAATCTTTTAATCCAGCTGCCCGTGGGCAAGGTGGTCAATTATCGCAACGTTATCAGCCGGGCTAGAACTCCAACCCTGCCCGTGGCAAGGGGGTTAATACCTCGACTTTCTTGGCCGGGATAGAACCCCAGCCTTGCACGTAGGCAAGGGGGTTCAAATGCCTTGACATTCTTATCGGGCTAGAACCCCAACCTTGCCCGTAGGCAAGGGGGTTCAAATATCTCGACGTTCTTGGCCGGGCTAGACCTCCAACCTTGCCCGTAGGCAAAGGGGTTCAAATACCTCGACGTTCTTGGCCAAGCTAGAACTCCAACCTTGCCCGTAGGAAAGGGGGTTCAAATGCCTTGACATTCTTGCTGGGCTAAAACTCCAACCTTGCCCGTAGGCAAGGGGGTTCAAATACCCCGACAATCTTGGGCGGGCTAGAACCTCTGCCCGTAGGCAAAATGGTTCAAATACCTCGACGTTCTAGAATACGAACCTCGCCCGTAGGTAAGAGGTTTAGATACCGTTAATTACTCCTCAGAAATGAAAATGATTGTTTCTTCAAATACCTCGGATTCTTCCATTTATTGAACTTTGAATTCAAAAACTACAATTTATGAATGAAAACTTTTCAACTAAAATATTTCTTCAACTTGTCTGCGTTCCAAGTCCTCTTGACCAGCTTCCCCTTTGAGGTTTCTAACACGTAGGCTCCTTTTGATAGTTTGGCTTTAATTTTGTATGGTCCTTCCCATCTTGGAGCCAGCTTTCCTTCAGCAGCATTTCGTCCTCCGATATCCGCCCTTCGAAGAACCAGGTCTCCTACCATAAATGATCGCGGCTTGACCTTTTTATTAAACCGGTTTGCCACTAGTTGCTTTGCTCCAACATTCTTGCAATGCGCAGTGACCCGAGCTTCATCAATCAAATCCAACTCCACAGCTATTTGTTACTATTCTCTTTTTCAGTTTGCGATAAAGCTTGGGCCCTTCGCCATGATGGTTCCCCTAGTTCCACCAGGATCATGGCCTCGGTACCGTAGGTCAATCAGAACGGGGTTTCTCCAGTAGAAGTTTGTATCGTGGTTCTGTATCCCCACAACACATACCATAGTTCTTCTACCCACTTCCCCTTGGCATATTGCTCCATCCTTTTGCGCAATCTGGCTATGATAACTTGATTTGCCGCCTCGGCTTGACGGTTGGATTGAGGATGTTCAACAGACGCAAAACGATGCCGGATGTGTAGGTTTGCCATTAGTTCTTGGAAAGTTATGCTCGTGAGTTGGGTCCCGTTATCAGTGACCACTTCGGCTGGGATCCCAAACCTGCAAATCAAATTTCTTTCAAAGAAGCGTTGCACTCTTGCCGAGGTAATTGTTGCCACTGGCTCTACTTCTCCACCTGGTGAAGTAATCTATTGCCACAATTAGCCATTTTAATTGTCCTTCAGCCGCAGCAAATGGGCCTAGAAGGTCCATTCCCCATTTAAAGAGAGGCCATGGAGCTGTGATCAGGCTCAACTCTTCTGGTGGTGCCAACAGATTCTTGCCGTGCTTCTGGCACTGATCGCACTTTTGTACATGCTCTTTTGCATCCTGACCCATAGATGGCCAAAAGTAACCCGCTCTAAGAGCTTTGCGGGCTAGTGCCCTGCCCCCGACGTGCTGGCCATTTATCCCCTCATGGATTTCAGATAAGACATATTGTGCTCTATTCAAGCTTAGGCATTTTAGCAGGGGGAGTAGGTTCCTTTCCTATACAACTGCCCTTCCACCATAGTGTATAATGCCGCATCCTTAACCAAATTCCGAGCTTCCTCCATTTGGGAAGGGAGCGTCTCGTTTTCTATGTAATCAATAATGGCACGACGCCAGTCCGTACTCTCAGTGATCTGCATGACACATGTAGGTTCTGGGATATTCTGCTCGACCACCGTTCTGTGGTTTCCCCAACCTTTAGTGCTTGCTAATTTTGATATTATGTCAGCCCTGTTATTCTCGTTCCTCGGGATATGACTGACCTTTACTTTCTCGAATTCAGCCATTAACCGCCTTGCAGAATCCACGTACTTTGCTAACAGCGGTCCCTTAGCTTGGTAACTGCCTGTTATTTGGGAGGTGACCAGTTGCGAATCACTGTAGATGTGCAATCTGCTTGCCCCGAGCTCTTTGTCCTGCTGGAGCCCAGCTATGAATGCTTCATATTTAGCCTGATTGTTTGATGTTTCAAAGTTCATTTGCATGGAGTATTCAACTGAAGCCCTTTTTGGGTTCTCAATAATTATCCCGGATCCGCTTCCTTTGGAGTTCGAGGATCCATCCACGTAAATCCTCCATGTGTCTGTGTTTGTTGGGCTCTCTTCTTGGACTGAAGTGAGTTCCCTGACAAAATTGGCCAACGCTTGTGACTTGATTGCCTTTCGGCTTTCAAAAGTTATGTCAAATTCTGATAGCTCTACAGCCCAAGCCATCATTCTTCCTGCTAAATCGGGCTTATGCAAAACTTACCGAATTGGTAAGTCTGACCGAACCACAATCTGGTGCCCTTGGAAATACGCCCTAAGCCTTCTAGTCGAGATTAGCAAAGCGAAAGCTACCTTTTCTAATTTCTGATAACGGAGCTCGGCTCCTTGCAAGAGCCAACTGACAAAGTAAATTGGTTGCTGCCCCTCTTCATTTTCTTGAACCAAGACCGAACTAACAGCCAGATCTCCCACAGAAAGATACATTATCAATGGCTCCCCTTGTCGTGGACTAGATAAGACTGGTGGTGACGCCAACTGCTTTTTAATTTCTTGGAATGTCGCCTCATACTCTGTAGTCCAGCCATATTGCACCTCCTTTCGTAACAACTTGAAAAAAGGCAGTGCCGTTTCTGCATATCGAGGTAAAAACCTAGTGAGGGAAGCTAACCTCCCAGTCAACTGCTGAATCTCCTTCTTGCTTCTCGGGGCCTTCATTTCCAGCACGGCTCCGCACTTATCCGGGTTAGCCTCGATACCTCTGTGAGTCAGCATGAATACTAGGAATTTCCCTGCAATGACTCCAAAAGCACATTTAGCCGGGTTCAGGCGAAGGTTGTGCTGTCACAGTCTGTTAAACGCCTGCTCCAGGTCTTCAACATGCATTGCTGAATTAACTGATTTGACTATCATATCATCTATGTATACCTCCACGTTCTTCCCAAGTTGATATGCAAATACCTGATTCATCATCCTTTGATAAGTGGCCCCGGAGTTCTTCAATCCAAAGGGCATCACATTATAACAGTAATTTTCCTTCTCTGCAATGAAAGCAGTTTTCTCCTGATCTTCGGGGTGTAGCGGGATCTGATTATATCTCGAATACGCATCCATGAAGGATAGCATCTGGAACCCGGATGAGCTATCTACAAGCTGGTCTATGTTGGGCATGGGATATGCATCTTTGGGGCATACCTTGTTCAGGTTGGTATAGTCTGTACACACCCTCCATTTCCCGTTTGGCTTTTTCACCATGACCACATTTGATAGCCAGGTTGTGTACTGTATTTCTCTAATGAATCCTGCTTCCAGCAACTCCCTTATGTGATCTTCCAGCACCTGCCGGCGTTCCGCGCTGAGTTTCCTTTTCTTTTGGGCTATGGGCTTAGATCCCCGGTATATTGCAAGCTTGTGACAACAAAATTGAGGGTCCACTCCAAGTATTTCTGAGGACTTCCAAGCAAAAACGTCCACGTTCCTTCTTAAGCACTCACTGAGCTGAATTTTGTCCTCATTATCCAGCCCCTTTCCGACTTTTGCTACCTGAGTTTCTTCTCCAATAACTACCTCCTCCAGTTCTCCATCTGGTTCCGGTCTTGGGATCTGAGTTTCATCCCGCATGTCCAACTCCACCATATTGACCGATGTCGTTCCCTTGGAATTATCCTTCTTATGATTGTGGTGTGTCCCAGCTGGTGTCGTGGGGTCACTACCTATTTCCCTGACCGACTTAAAATAGCAATCACGAGATTCTTTTTGATCTCCGCTAATAGTGATGACCGTGTTCTGTTTACCGATCATTTTGAGCTTTTGATGCTTGGCGGAGCCCAACACATCCCAATCATGGATAGTCGGCCTGCCTAGAATTACATTATACTCCGACGGAAAATCAGCTACTATGAATCTTATTCTTTCTGACTTATAAGCCTCCCTTGTTCCCAAGGTGAGCCTCAAGTCAATGTACCCCTTAGGGATTGTATCACGACCATTGAACGCAATCAAAGCCGTGTTGTAAGGTTTCAAATCTTCCACATCCAGGTTCATTTTCTGGAATGCCCGCCATAGGATTATGTCAGCGCAGCTGCCGTTGTCTACGAACATTTTTCGAACTTTACAGTTGACTAAAGTGCCAGTGATAACTAACTCGTCAACGTTTCCCGGCATGACGTCCTCCGATTCCTTCTCTGTGAAGAATAACCGTGGAGCTTCCGGCTCGGTCTCTTTAAACTTAGGCCGCTCTCGTATTGAAAGCACTTCTCTTAAGTACTTTCTTCTACCATTCATGGTACCACCTCCTCCACCAAAACCCTCACTGATGACATTGCATTCAAATTCAAGTTCTACGAATTCATCCTTTTCTTTGGCCGGCTTCTTGCCTCGGACTTCATCTCTGAACTTCTTCTCCCGGGTCGGGATCGTCGTCTTTCCTCCTTTCCTTTTCTTATTGTTCCTCCATCCTTGAGTTCTTATGAGATATTGACGCAACTTTCCCTCCCTGATATATCTTTCAATTGCGTCTCTGAGATCCCAACATTCGTCGATTGTGTGACCGGGCCATCATGGAATGCGCAATATCGTGATTGATCGAGCCCGGCCTGATTTTGAAGTGGCTGAGGTCTATCCACCCTCTTCATTTCGGTGGAAGCCACCTCCCTCCAAATTTGGTACCGGGATGAATTTAGAGGAGTATACCTGTCAAATCTTACTTTGGTTGAGCTTTTATCTTCTGGCTTCTTACACCGAAAATCACTTTGTTTTCGATTTATGGGTTTCTCGGCCTGGCCATAGTGTTGCTTTGGATTTGTATTTTCAATCTCCATCTGTTGAAGCTCCAAATATTTTTTGGATCGGGTAGTGAACTCAACTAGAGTTCACACTGGGTCTTTATACACGAATTTAGCCAATCTGGAAGATCCGTGCAGACCGACAATCACCAAATGAAGGTGAACGGTCTCAGGTAACCCAGGAACTTGCAATGCGGTTGTCTTGAAGCGATCCAGATATCTCCGCAGGGTTTCGCTGGGATGTTGCTTTATTTTCCCCAGCGCGAACGCGGACTTGGGCTGTTTTTTGCTTGTAGCAAAATTTAGCAAGAATCTACCTCCGAACTCTACAACTGACCTGATGGCAGAGAAGAGAACCATGATTGAGCTGCTCCTGTCAGCGTGGTTGCAAATAACCAGGTAATCGTTGTCTCTTCAATCCCCTTAATGTACATTGTCCTATCAAAGGCATCCAAATGCACCTAAGGGTCTTGCATTCCGTCATATTTTGGAATTTCAGACAAGTTTAGGTTCTCTGGATATGGTGCATATACAATTTCTTCCACGAAGGGGCTGTCATTGTATTGCCCCCTATGATACTTCCTTTTGTAGACCCCGGACACGTCGTTCGGGCTCGGGTTCGGCCTTTTTGGCTGCCCCCTACCTCTGTTGAGCACCTCGGGTCCTTGATTATGGACCACATTAGGTGTGTTCCTCTGAGGCCGGCTTTCGACATTTCCAATCCCTCTTCCATGAGCCCGAGTCCCATTAGGGTTCGCCTGGGTGCCTGGACTCCGCAGGTCGTTCATGACCCGTGTTATGGCTTGTTCCAGGTTCGGGTTGGTGGCCCGACCCACTCGAGCCTCTAGCTCTCGCATCTGTCTGGCAGCCTTCTCCCTTTCCAACCCGTGTCTTGTCTTCATCTCATGCATTCTCTGAAGGACTGCAGCAACAACCAGATTTGTTATCCGCGAATCACCAGCTGCACCAATCGGTGCCTGGACAGGGTCTGCCCTTTGTTCCTCCATCGGCTGTAAGCCCTGCATGTACGGGGCGTTTGGGTTGACAGTTGGAGTCGATGCCGAATCGGAATGCACATCACTCATGTGCACGACATCGGTATCTATGTGCCGTTGATCCACGGGATTCTCCCTGATCGGAGAAATAGGCTGGATTCTGGAATTCGATCTCGATGGCTGTCGAAATCCACTTCTTGTCGATCTAACCATCGTGGCTTTCGATCGCGTAGTGGTGGGTAAGAGTTCCCCACAGACGGCGCCAATGTTCTGCCTTGAGCAGATATGTCCGACCTACGGTTGGGTGTTCAATATTGGATCTAGTGCTTTCTCTCTAGATACCTATGAATTAGGTATCTTGGGGACAGCTGATCACTACACACTGTATGAAGGCCTTGGCCAGAAGAGGTGTGTGTGTGCACTGCTGTGATTAAGTCAAATAGGGTTAGAAAAAGATCAGTCATACCTGTGGCGCTTCGTCCCTATTTATAGAACTTACCTCTGGGCTTATGCGGGTTGGGCTTCTTGCTATCGTGGGCCTTTCTCTGGTCCATAACAAAAATATTAAAAGATTTTTGAGAGATGTTAAACTTACTACAACTACAAGCATCATGATGTGTTTGTTGGATTCATGTAGTTATTTTAATTTACATAGTATGGATTTGTTTGTTGGATCTGATGGAATATATGTTATTTAGTTTGAATATTTTGCTTTTGAAAGTGACTTAAATGCAAATTGTAGGAGTTTTGTTGTGATTCATGATTCTGTTTGGACGTTGAAATTATGATATTTTATTTAGCAACAAAATTTGAGTGTTTTGTAAATTTGATTCATAGTTCTGCTTGGAAGTTAAAAATTAACAGGCTAATGGGTTAGGCCAAACAATTTATTTTTTAATAAACGGGCCAAGTAAAGCTAACAATTAGACTCGTAATAAGTTTGGACTAGGTCAAATTGAAATTTTTTAACATAGGCTTGAGTTTTTTGGGGCAAAACTTGACCCAACCCAGCCTACTTTCACCCCATTGTTCTGGCTCTTGCCCTTTTCACCAAAGAATGTTCTGGGTTGATTCGTAACCTTCCTTCTCATTATTTTGGTGTCACTACATGGGGGCTTCTTCAATTTGACATCTGTTTGTTCTTCCTTCAAGTTATCAACTTCCAAATCTGTAATTTATTCTCCCATTTATTAGTGTTTAACTTATTTTTGAGGAGGTTGTGGTTTTGGCACTGATTCTTCAGCCGGTGAAGCTCTACATCATTGGCTTTGCTGTTGCATTCCAAGGTTCCGAAGGTATCTACTTAAAATAAATTAATCAACAGTCGAAAAATTAGTAATAGACAAATAAGGTTTTGTGACGTATTCGTTTGTGACTTAATGGAAAACAGTGAAAAGAAAGTGAGCGGTTGAATTAATTTGTTGAGGGTGTTGCCGTGTTGGTACACAGCTTTTCGTTAAACAGGATCACGCCTTTTACAAGCGTGATTGGTGTGACGCCTTTTTTTACCCGTGTTCTCGTGGGGTATGAAGCCTACACCCAATCCGAGCCTGACATCCTATAATACTTTCGTAAATAATTTGAAAATAACAATAAATTTATATATATTTTTTTAATTTGTAATAAATTAATTTTTTTTTTGCCGAGAATCGGTATTTACATGTTGGTGCAAACATA
Source organism: Gastrolobium villosum (assembly GCA_032173675.1). Lineage (NCBI taxonomy): Eukaryota > Viridiplantae > Streptophyta > Magnoliopsida > Fabales > Fabaceae > Gastrolobium > Gastrolobium villosum. Next base: position 74,655 of record JAVKPL010014267.1, on the reverse strand, counting down.
GCAGTAAGTCATTACATGGTCCTTGAGAACTTTCATGTAAAAGGGATTCTCGTACAACTTCTCAAGATTGCCCTTCCTCTGAAACCGCATATATAGAGCATGCTATAGTGCTCAGGATTTGGAGCAGAAATGCGCCCTACAGTGGCAACAAGGTCATCACATTAAAAGGTGTTGTTATCTCCTTGGCAACAAAAACCTAGCACTGGATGCTGTATATGGAGTTAATCAATGCTAGCTAGCTAAAGCTACGTATGTGGCGATCAGCACTAAACTCACCTAATGAAATTGCAACAACACCCGATACTGAGTTCTGTACAAATAATCCAGCATGTCTTTCTCTTCCTCTTCTGATAAATCCTCCTTTTTGAAGCTAAAAATGTAATAATAAATAACGAAGACCTTTTCCACTCAGAACCGAGGTTGGAGCTTCGCTTGTTCATAGCAGAAAGTACCATTCAACAAGTACAATCTTGAATCCTTGCCAGTTGTAATCTGTGAAAGAAATTCGACAAAATCAAGCAACTCGAATTATGCAGTAAATGGTGATGTTCAGTTAAACCGATATAACAATTGAATGTGGGAGTTGAGAGTTGAACAAACTCACCGTGAAAAAGATAGAGGGGTTTGGGCGATGAGGAACACAAATAGAATATAGCCATAGTTTCAGCATTGTAATGTAAAACCCATTTTCTGAGCCTTCAATTTTTGTTGCTTTTGCTTCCCCGATAAAAAAAGAGATATTAATGGGTGCATCAGGAAAAAACAACGCCTTTCATTTAAATACCACATATAATTTGGCGCCTTTTATTTTAAGTTAAGTAGGCAACATTCGCCGTTCAATTTTTTTCTTTCATTTATTCTCTTAGGCAATTTTTGTTTTTTTGTTTTTTTTGGGATCAACGGTTGATTTATTTTCACGTGCAGCAAACAAAGAAGTTGTACGTAATATTTCGATTTACAAACAGAAAGCATCTTTTGTGTCTGTGCTACCCATAATCTATGTACCAAAGTAAATTTCATGGAAAATGTCTCAACGTTTTCTTTTCTTTTTTGATTCGATGCAACCCGTTTATGCTGAGCAGCGTTTTTCAACACACGCAGGCACACAAACGACAACAGTTAGTAATAATGATGATTACGATAATAGGTACGGCAACAGAAAGTACGTAGTTAAGATCCCACTGATGGCTACATTGAATCTATGCTATTTTTAACCAAACCCACTCCTGAAAATATGGTAGGTCAGATTCTCAAGTTGAATAAAGAGCTGCGATTTGCAGAAAAAAATTAACTTTCAATCTAGTAAAAAGTTCTATTAAAAAAAAAAATCTTACAGGAACTGGAACTAAAATATCAAACAAGGTTTTAATATATATGGATTCACAATTTATTATGAAAGTTGCTATAGAGCGCAACAGTGCATTGGCTCCATCCTTTATGTATAAAAATTGAAAACATATCAAGAGTAGGGCAGAGCAATAAGAAACTCCTGGGTATTTTTTACTCCGCTGATCTAGTTTAGGCTAACAAATTATCTCTCTCATCAAATCCAACACTTTCGGCGAGTTAATCAGGAATTGTTCAAGTGCTGAAAAAGCTCCGGAAGATGGGCATTGGTCAGCTTCGTCCTTTTGCTGATTTCATTCTTCTTCTTCTTAGTCTTGGGCTTGGAAGAAAGGCCTTGAATTTGCGCTTCACTCCTCCTCTTTGCAGTGTTGGTAGCGGGCTTCATTCCATTCTTTTGAAGATCCTTCTCTATATCAATCATATCACGAGGCAATTCAATACTCCGAAAAAGCTGTTTTAGGTCATCATCCACCTTAATGGGCACTTTGGGGTCATTAGGGTAGGCAATGTCTTCCTGTGAATCAAAGTTGGACAGCAGCCAAATCTGCCCTGCAGCTTTCAAAGCCTAGAAAGCGATAGCTTTGTAAGGTCCTATTCAATGAGAATCCAATTATTTACTAGATTTTGACTCTTCACCACTTCAACAAAAACATCATCTATCACCACAGCAAGTCATCTGATTATAGACGTTTTAGATCAACTCCATTAAATAGTACTATTCTTATTTACATATTTCGATAAACACATACTAAAAATTTCACTCTTCTATTAATATCTCATGAACATTTAAACATCAAAAAGAAAAGAAGCAAAGAGAATGGTCTTTCAATAAAAAACAAAAAACAAAAAACAACAAATGCAAGAAATTGACAGGAGGGGGGAAATTTTAATGGTTTTGTTCTACTAGGCAGGACTCCCCTCCAGACTGAACTCCTTCAGTAAGAACATTCAAAAGCCAGATTTAACACAGCTCCAATTCCAACATCTGAGAAAGTAGTGGGAAAGGTTGAACCACATTCAAGCTACCACCTTAAAACTATATTTCCTTTGTAATAGCCTTAATGCTATAATGACAAAGATTAGGAGAAAGTGACAAAATGATTTTATAAAAACCCACTAAGGTGCAGCATTACTGTAGTATAGAACTGGACCAGAAATTAGGAAATAACGGAAAGAAAATATGGGAAATTTTATTGAGCATCGTCCTCCAGCTCTGGACCAATGGATATTGAAAGATCAAAAGAGAAATACCGTACAAAAGAAAAATTTCCCAGGAATTTGAGAGCTTAGTCTCTCCCTCCAAGACAAACTCATCAACCAAGTGTGCCTTCCCTTACATTCTCTCCCAAAATGCATATCCTACCTTTACTACTGTAGTTAGAGGGCTATTTAACTAGCTCGAACAACTTCTCTGCAGCTAACAAGGTCTAACTAAGAGAGGATGGCCCACCAATCCTTATTTCTTCTAAAATATACTTTCCTAATTACGGGCATGTTGCTAAAAGGTATTGCCCATAGGCCATAACATTTGAACTTTTCTAAAAGGTATAGTGAGTTTGCATTCATGTTTCTCCCAAAAAACACTATGAAGACAGGAGTCGTCAATCAGTAAGAAATAAGAATTAGACATATATCTATGAACAAAAATACCAATGTTACTAAAAAATCAATGTCAAGAGATATTCATTGAATTAAAAATAAAATAAAATAAATTGTTTTACCTGCAAGTCTTCCATGACAGTGGGGTAAGCATCCTTTAGGTCAATGACAGCAATGCCCTCAGGAAACTTACGTGTCAAATGAAGAAGCTCAGTTTTGTCCTTAAGGCCATACTTTGACTACAGACCAAAAGCAAACAACAAAAGAAGTTATTTCCTAAAGGAATATTTGAATATATGAAGTTTTAGATATATGCATGAATAAAATTACCTTGTAAGAGAATCGTTGACCATCATAGTTTACTTTTGGGTTTTTCCTCAGATTGTCAAATACATCTTTGTTAGCCTTCATGTCAACATAGCATGCTTCATTTATTTGTTCTGGTGTAAAAGCTTGTCGTGTCTGTCAGCAAACACAAGCACCAAATCACAATAATTTCAACCAATCAATTCCTAATAGTGGAATTTCATTAGTAGGTCATGCGTGAGTGGCATGCCCCAGCCTTGGCATGGGGTGATCCCCCTCCATCTAAATATGCATATATGGTTTCAACTACGTGCAGGAAGACCAACAGAAGATACACATATCTATCAACCATAGAGAGAGCAGGGATTGGATGATAGGTCTATGCTATGTTACACTGACACCAATACGGGACACGACTCTCCAACGTGTTAATCCTAAAAAATATTAGATTTCGACAAATTAGTAAACGTTTTGATATTAAATGATATTTTTAATTTATGTAGTGTATATTATATTTAATATTCAATAATTTAACAAAAAACAAAACTAAAATTATAATACCCATCTATTTTGCAAAGATATATTAAATATAGATATTTACTATTATATTTTCAAATTAAAAATCTCTTATACACTCAAGTGAGATTTATTCAGTATCCATTTTTATTTTTTGTTATATTAATTTGGTAAAACATCGCGCAATCTTTTCATGATATGTAATGAAATTTAAAATATTATGGAGTGTCGGACACAACACTTCATATTTCTTGAAGCGTCGGGGTGCTACATAGGGTGTATGAACCACCATTTCAGCTTTATCAGCCACAATATAATCTAAATATGATTGAAATAAAAGCATAATCATACATCATGTAGGTTGGTATAAAAAATTATCCTAATCAGTGTTTTAAGGACATGATTTTGAAATTTATATTAATAACCAAAAGAATGCAAGTGCTGAGTAGAGATCCCTTTTTAATCTCATGTTTCGCTATCATTCGCACCACCAATAACCAACAAAAAAAATTGAACCTAATAAAACAAAGGAACAATATATTTGCATCAAAGGAGGAAAGCACAATGCGAATGGAATGACAATTTGGATAGTTACCTCTAGCAGGAGATCAATAACACGCTTCATCTGAGCACCCACAGGGGCTTTGCGTATGCTGTTGATATGCTGAAGCCTCTCTGTGTCGTTTGAGAATTTGACAGCAGGGACTGGATTTCTTCCATTGGCAGAAGTTGAGGCATATGCAGCTATATGAGCCATAGGTTTTTGGGGTGCGACCTTGCTAGCTGCAATGCTCGATAGGGTTGACTGGCACTTCTCTTGCTGCTTTTTGAATCTGTCTAGCTTTTCTTGCAACGCCATCTGAGATCCAAACATGCATAAAAGAGCTTATAATGATAGTTTTCAAAAAAATGGCAAATCAACGATAGAGAGAGAGAGAGCAGAAGCGAAATTCGGTAAGATCTTATTCCTCGATAGGAATTGGAATGAGGACCCAAACCTATCGACGAGATGGCAATAGCATCCACTAGGGGAAGTTGTAACCCTAAGATTTTAGAGAATAAGTGAAATCTTGAATGTCCTTAATTTCAAATCTTCCATAGTTTTGAGGAACGTAAAGGAAAATTAGAAATGAATAGGCCGTATAGCGATGATACGCATTACGCAACACACCATCGTCTATTCCGGACTAATTCCACAGTTTGTGAAATAGATTTCCCCCACCAAATCGAAAATTAATTTTCTTTTATACAAAAGAAATAAAATGAAAACGAATTTTTATATTTTATTTTACAAGCCACGAAAGAATGGAAAAATAATAGAAATGAATTTAGACCGAAAAAATGCATTGACTACAACTAAAATGTCATTCATCTCTAGCTCTTTACCTCCACATCCCGTTTCCCAAACAAATCATTAACATACATGAAAGAAAATAATAATAATGAAAGGTGACAATTAAATAAAAAATGTTAATGAAAAAAAGTAAAACTCAGTGTTAAAACTCAAAGCTAGGGTAATCCCGAAATTAGGTCATAGGTTAGTTAGTAGTTACCGTATTTCAGCGAGGGAGCAGTATTCTCACCAGAAATTGCAGGATCAAAGGCGTCTGCGACAACGGAACTGAAAATTGTTGGTTTGTAAGGCGAGGATTTGAGCCTGTGTCTTTTAAGAGTTTGGAGGATTGGCTTTGATGGGAATTACTGCTATGCGAATATTTTATCCTAGTCCACGAATCACCCTCCACATAAGATTATTTAGTGTGGTTGGGCTGGTCCTGTAAATGGAAGGGTAAAAATAGAAATTAAAAAAAATAATAGGGATAAAAAAAGAAAAAAAAAATTGATGTCGTAAGAGGAAGTATAACATCTCATAATTTTAAATTAATTAATTAGAGTGTTAAGTGAGTAATTAAGTGATGGATTAGTGAAAATCTCAAAGATTAGGCCAAAATACAAAGAAAGGGCAAAACGGTAATTAGCCAACACGCAACCCTAAGAAGATAAAAAATTGAGTAGAAGGTCTCAGATTATAAAAATAAGCTTGAAAATGGATTCAGAACGAAAAATTGAGTGGACAGACAAGTTTCAGAAAAAATCAGTGAAGTAGAAGGTCTCAGATTATAAAAATAAGCTTGGAAATGGATTCAGAACGAAAAATTGAGTGGACAGACAAGTTTCAGAAAAATCAGTGAATAGTGTTTTTCGCGGGTAAAAATACCGCAGTCAGATTGCACCGTAAAACGTGCCAGTGGAATTTTGAGCTCTAGGTTTCAAATATGAATTTTAAATGGTCTATAGGAATAAGAAATATGATTTCTGATAATATATGAGGGATTTAAGTCAATTTGTGGAAGCGTGCCAACGGAGCGCGGTGTAGCTTAAAGCAGTGTTTTTCCGAACAACCGGAAAGCTCCGAATTTATCTGAGTGAGTAAAATTAAAGGAGTTGGTTAATATTAAAAATTAGAATTTCTAAATAGGTTTTAAATTTGTGGACTTTTAGTGATGATCGAAGGGAAATTCGAATGAGTTTTAAATCGCGTGGGACCCGCTCCCACTTAAAGTCAAATAAAACACCTAAAATGTAACGCCTGGCAACTTGCAAGGATTAACGACTGTCCCCACAAACTAACACGAGACTTTTCAGCGTGCTTTGTCCTCACTCGCACACTTCTCGGGAAAACTTCCCAGGAGGTCACCCATCCCAGAATTGCTCCAAGTCAAGCACGCTTAACTGTGGAGTTCTTCCGATCTGGGCTACCGAAAAGTAGATGCATCTTGTTAGTATAGGTAGTACCAATTAATTCTTATAAGCCATTCCCAACTGTACTGTCCCATACCAGCACAGTCTCTGGAATCCCTCTCTTTCCGGTGTTATTCGATTCATTCATGTACCCCGTCGCTGGAAGCCTGCCTGGAGCCGCTCGTTGTCTGTGCCCTTGCGCACCGGCGATCACTCCCCGCCCTCGTCAGCGCCCGGGATGTTACATAAAACACTATTCATTATCACTAACCTCACCATTTTCTCTCCCTCACTTCGCGCAACAGCCCCTTCACCCCTCAAATTTGCGCAAGGTTTCTTCCTCCCCTAAATCAAGCTATACTCAACCAAATTCAACAAAGTTTGTGTTGAATCTTGATGGAAAACACCTCCTAAACCCATTGGTAGCCTTGTTTAGTCTTGAAATTGAGTGTGTGAGGAGATCTATAGCCATTAAGGCCGCGGTTTGCAAGGAAAAAAGAGGGATCAGGATGCTTTCAAATGCTCCAATGGTGGAGTATACTTAGGTGGAGCCATATACCGTGCAATTGGGTGAGTTATTTCAACATTTCATTGGTTGAATTTTGAGTTTTGATTATTGACCCTAAAGATGGATTTTGTGATATGTGGTGTTAGAGAGCTCAAATGGAAAATGTCTATTAGATGATAATGTCTTAGAATGATGTATTAATGCTAGAAATGCAATGAAAATTTTAAGCGAAAAATGGTGAAATTTAACTTAGGAAAATTTGAGTGCATGAAATGGAATTTTGAATTTTGTGTTAATGTGTTGTATGGTGAATTGTAGTGTGATTATATGATGATATGAAGCGATTGTGTGAGGTGTGGACCATAGGAATTGAGTGAAAATCCTTGGTTTGGCTAAACATTGAATTCGGCCATTTATGTATAAGTGAGTAAATGATATTTTGGAAAATTTTGGTGATGTGTTGTGTGTTGAAAAAGTCATTAGATGGGTTGTGTGGTGATTGGCATGTGGAAGGATTAATGCAAAAATAATAAGTGTTGAAATTGGCCTAATGTGCCTAAAGTGTAATATTTCGCAAAATGTTGCGTAAAAGTCGTAAAACAGAAAAACGACGATTGAACTAGCCTTTGGGTAACCTAAGTGAGTGGAATAAAATGAGAAAGAAAATTTAGAAAAATAAAACCTATATTAAAACTGTTTTGGCCGAACCCTATAAGGAGGAGAGGTGAAATCTGACGTTTTCGCGTTTTGACGTATTTTGACTGAAACTGACGGCTAAGCATGGTTGTATAGGTTGCCGTACGTGGATATAATCCCGGAATAGTGAAACAGTGGATTGCCCTTGGTCCTGGACCAAGTGGATTGAGGTAAGTGATGTGATTACACATGTTATTTTGAAATTCATGAGTGGTTTAAAGTTCTAAGTGTGTGGAATTGTCCTCTGTGTAGGCGTTCCTTGTGTATCAAGCTGTAAGTGGAGTTCTGCGGAGCTCAGTGGAAGAAAAAAAGAAAGGTAACCTCTTGGTACTGGGGCTTGTTCCCCTTTTGTGTTCCACCTTGCTAGTTGATGGCAACAATAGGAAGTGTGTATGAGTAGTGTAGAACAGCATGAGCATTCATATGCATTATCACAGTGGGTACTTATGTACCAGATCTCTGGCCAGTAGATATATTTAACCTTCGGGTAAGTTTTCCGGACTGCCACTGGATAGGTCTCCGAGAGGGAGTTCCAGTTGACCCAGGGTCGTGGTGTGTTATCCGGATAGGAGCACACTAGGTTGTCTTGGGTGTATATGGTTGGAAGGGGTACCTTGGTGGGTTGTTCTATGAACACGCCAGGGGTAGTACCTATAGGCGTATAGCCGAGGACATGACGTGGTATTGGTAGCTACCATCCCGCATGTCGTAGTTGTTTTCTGATATTACCCCCTTTCTCTAAATCCCTTGCTTTATCCCGTTTTATAACAGTGGTGTTGTTTTTATACTAATTGATATACATCGAAGTGAACCATTGGGCAGAGTTTTCTCCATAACCTCTTGGTTACTGAGATATATCCGTATATCTCACCCCGTCTCGAGGCATTTATTTCAGGATGTACCAGTGGACATGGAGCAGCGGGCAAGAAGCCCGCATGATGATGAGTGGAACAGTGATGCATATTTTGCTTTTTGGTGGCCACTTGGCCTAGGGTAGACTTAGAGCATGAACATGTATATGTATGTAGGAGGAGTCCATTAGCATTATGTTCATGTTACTTTGGCTAAGTTTAGCTATCATGTCATTTTAGTTAATGGATTCATTTGACAAGTGAAGTTGTAATATGTAGATATTTGTAGTTTAAAGTTAAAGTTGTAAATGTAATTGTAATCCAGTATTGTAAATGTACCATGGATGTATGCTTAATATGATGGAAGGGCTTTAGGCCTATTTTAGGTTTATGATTATCCGTATGATGATTTATGCATGAAATTGAAAGTTGGAGATTGAAACTATAAAAGATTTGAAAGTGAACTGCTTATGTTTTAAGTGTAAATTGGATTGAGTTGTAAGTGCCCCAAGGTGTTGTTGGTCCTTGTGTGTGCCACCCATTGGATTTTGCTGGATTTCAGGTATATTAGTAGTGTTGAACAACTTATGCAAACTTGGGGATTTTAGGAAATACAAAGGAAACTCTGGCGAAATTTATGTAGAATTGGCAGTTTTTGGGTGAACTTCGGGAGAGCATATCTCTCTCCATAGTGGTCCGATTGGGATGTTCCATACGCCATTTTGAAGTTTAAGATGTCCCCTACGTTGTGTCAAAATCCTAGAATCATTGGTGGCTGAAGGCACAATCTGCCCTGTTCTGGCCTGTTCTTGTAGGCAGATCTGGTGCAGTTTTGGGAAATTAATTCCCGCTTCTTTACTTGGTCAAATTAAGCATACGATATATCAAATCGAAGTTTGAGGTGTCTAGTTTATGGTGTAAAAGTTTGAGAGACAGTGTTCTTGTGGTTAGGTTCAGAATATTCTGTGAAGATTGGAGGTTTTGGGCTGTTTTGGAGTTGGTGGGCAATGTTGTTTGTCTAACTTCAAACGGCGATAACCGGAGCTAACGAGCTCGGAATCGAGTGTGTGATTGCTTGTTAGAAAGGTAATTGAATAAGGAAAAAGGATAACCTGAAGTTTAGGTTTAAATTTTTGTTTTGTGTTTATAGAAAAATTAATTAGTGGATCTGGTTAAGTTGGTAAAAACGTAAAAGTGAGGAATTGGCTAAGTGGGTTTATGGGAACCCCTTAGTGTCTTGTATGTAATAAAATAAAGTGTATAAATAGTTTAAGTAAGTCTTCCGCTAGTGTTTCAGTTACGATCACAGCTTTTAATTATTACGCTTTTTACACTTTTACTGTTCGCGTAATAATCGGAAAAAGTTTATTCGCATTTTTATAAATGAATTGCTGTGATTGTAACTGTGCTTAATATCATAATTAATGTTAACAATACCGGTGTACAACGGGCTGTTACAGGAAGCACCAAATTAGGTGGTACTGGACCATAAAAGATATTTCCCCTATCCAGAAAAACTTAACTGGACCAGACCACCAAACGGTGTTCCCTCTTTAGTAAAATGGAATATTTTTTAGATTTTAAAGCAAAATATAAAAAAATTATGTAAAAAAGGAAGAAAAAAAATTTCGGTGTACCAAATTCCGTGCTGCGGTGCATTGGAATTTTTTTTTCCCAATCCACGTGATGAGAAGTTTTTTGGTAGGCTTGGATCACGTATTCCTAGGGGTGTCAAAACGGGTTGACACAACACGAATTCGACACGACACGAATTTGACATGACACAGATACATCAACACGAACACGACACGAATTTTTATTCGTGTCAAAATCTTCAACACTGACTCGACACGAATTTTTTGCGGGTTGACACGACACGACACAAATAACACACAAAATAGGGGTCAAAACAGTAATTGACAAAAAAAATTAAAAAAAAATCGATTGAAATTTAAAAAAATTAAAAAAATAATAAAATAAAATTAAAAATAAAATAATTAAAAAAATACAGGTCAACACGAACACGAATACATTAACACGAACACGACACGAACTTTTTACATGTTATTTTTCCCAACACGAACACGACACGATTTTTTTTCGGGTCAATCTGAACACGAATTTTCGTATCGTGTTGCGGGTCGACCCGCTTGTCAAAACCCATATTGACACCCCTACGTATTCCTTTCTCAAAATAGAAAAAAAAGGATTGAAACGAAAAAAATAATAAAAAGAGATAAAGGTGGAAGAAAATTTTCCATTTATAATAAAGGGACCATTGAATAAGTGGTGGGCCTGGACCATATTAAATTTTTTCCCATTTGATCTATTCAATATATATATATGAGGAAGGATCCTTTGACACCAGTGTTAAAATTCAAATTTGACACCTTATCTGAGAGCCGTTAGATCAAAAAAGATCAGCGGTGTCACATGCTTACAAATCAGAGCCGTTGATCTTTTTTGATCTAATGCCGTTGATCTTTTTTGATCTAACGGCTTTTACATGAAGTGTCAAACTTTAATTTTGACACCGGTGTCAAAGGATCCTACCTATATATATATATAGGGCTTAACATTTCTCAAGCTGCCGGAGATAACTTTATCTCCGGCTACTAAATCATAATCGTACAAAGATGGATCAATAGTGATAAAGGAAGATAAAGAAAAAGGGAATCATAATCATTCAAAGGTGAATCAATAAATATAAAGAAATAAATAATCAAAACGACGTAGTTTTGGGGTGGTCGGAGATAAAGTTATCTCCGGCAGCTTGAGAAATGTTTTTTCCATATATATATATATATATATATATATATATATATATTCTAAAGTAAAATAATTTGTTGGCAAGTTTGCTGACGTGTCAATCTCTCATGCATTCCCAAGTTTGTGTTCACACTACTTAAACTTAAATATTTTCTTCTTTTAGAAACATTTAGAATTATTTTAAATTAAAATTTTTATTAATTTGAAATTAAAATATATATTCTAAAGTATATATATATATATATATATATATATATATATATATATATTCTAAAGTGAAATCATTTGTTGGCAAGTTTGCTGACGTGTCAATTTCTCATGCATTCCCAAGTTTGTATTCACACTACTTAAACTTAAATATTTTCTTCTTTTAGAAACATTTAGAATTATTTTAAATTAAAATTGTTATTAATTTGAAATTAAAATATATATAAAATATATATATATATATATATATATATATATATATTCTAAAGTAAAATCATTTCTTGGAAATTTTGATGACGTGTCCTCTTCTCATACAATCTCAGGTTTGTGTTCACACTATTTAAACTTAAATATTTTTCTCTTTTAGAAACATTTAGAATTATTTTAAATTAAAATTGTTATTAATTTGAAATTAAAATTGTAATTAATTAATTTTCGTGAAAATAGTGCAGCTTTTATTATGGTTCAGATTTAGAATACAACAAAATCCCACTACCTTCTGCCTTAGAAAATGTTGGGCCTACTATTTTGTCCTTAAGACAGAGATGTCTAGCCCAGTTAGGCTGTGTTAGTATATGGGTGTCTTAGAGACAATTTTTTGATTAAATAAAGGACACTAGATGTAGAACTTTGTTTGTCGCAAATAATTGAAAACACTATTTATTTAGTTTCATATTGTGTCTCGATATTATTGTTAATTTTATGTGAACGAACTGGATAAACCCCTTGGAATAGAACAGGTATCTCTTGAGTATCTCTTATGAGATCACGATCATGAGGATTCAAGGATATCGCATGTCTATTCCTAATTATATGTTCCTAGTCTAGAGACATTGAGTTTGGGGATCAGTGATCTCGGGTAAGACTAGTACGACTTATCTACTTGTATATGTATACAAGGTAAAGACCTCATGAGCTACAAATATGGAGATATCTTAGCTAAAGTCGTGGGTGGACCTATAAGAGTATAGCTCGCACTAAACAGACCCAAAAGAGACTATATGAGGAAATCTCACAGATAGTGTCGTTAGAGTAATCTCTTTATGTTTGGGTATGTCTTTCCTTAGACCAGAAGTTATTACCTAGACTGTGTTCTTGAAGGCATGTTTTGATTGTATACCTCGTCTGCCTGAAACATGGAGACTCATAGGTATACTGTTGGGCGTGTCCTTAAAGGGCACAGGGCTAGGGTAATAAGCTGAAGGAATTCGTCAAATTTCTGTGAGAGATTCCGGAGAAATCGGGATGACATTTACAGGGACTCGGGAATCTATGCATAGGAAAAGAGATCATGAGATGATCTGCCTTTAGAGTCAGTAAATTGAAGATTCCCTATTTCGAATAAAGCTTACCCTAAACCACAGGGGTTGATACATTTCCTTACCCTAGGTTAATGGGAAGATAACCGTGACGAAGGGAAATACATACGGTAACCAAAAATGTGCAATAGGATGATCAAGTCATTAATCTGACTAGTTCTGGGGCAACAAAGCATTGCTAGTGCTTTGTGTTGTCATTAATTGGGTTGTGGGCTTGTTGGGCCCAAGCCCAGTTATGTCAGAAGCTAAGTTGGATCTAATGGGTCACACACTAACACTTTGTAGTCATGATGAACTAGCTTTAAAGGTATTGGGCCTAATAATGGTTGTTAGCCCAAGAAGCTGTTTGGAAGCCCACCTAAATGGGTGGAGGGTGCATGGAACTTAGTAATGGGCTTGGATAGTCCAAGCCATTACTAATTAATTTAATTAGTTAAATTAATAATCAAATATTTGAATTTCGAATTTTGAATTTGAAATTTGAATTTGGAAATTTGAAATTGAAATTTGAAATTTGAAATTTAAATTTTGAAATTTGAATTTGGAATTTGAATTTTGAAATTCGAATTTTGAATTTGAAATTTGAAATTTTGACTTTTGAATTTAAATGTTTGAACATTTGAATTCAAGTGTTTGAATTCAAATTTGAATTGGCTGTGAAAAGTTATTTCATAACAAAAGGATAAGATAAGATCTTATTGGAACAAATTCCTTGGATCAAGAAGAGATCTTTGGAGACCTTGGGCTGTTTGGGGCGCACACTTTAGGTGATAAGGATGTCATCTTGTCACTAAAACAAAGCTCCAATCAGATTTGGTAGTTGAGAGAATAAGTGAGTGAGTTGGTTCAAATTTTGAAAGCAACTACTGAACATATTTGGACCCCTTTTAGGGCTGAATTATGCGCATGAAATAGATACTATATGATAGTTTATGAATCTGATTTTGAATTGTTTTGAACTTAGTTTCATGAGGATAAGATTGGAGGTTGTTGGCTAGATTTGTTTTGCAACAACTCCACCTTATCCTCCTTGATTCCATGCGCCACTTTTAAGTGAATTTGAAAGAATAATTTGATTTAATTATCATTCTCTCTTCCTCCTCTTGTGCGCACAACAAGACACAAGTTCCTCTCCTTAGGGTTTTGAGAAAAAACCTAGCCTACGCTCCTTTATCTAATGCACCATTCTGTAGGGTAGTTCACTACACCTTTCCAAACAGAATACCTAGCCTCCACCTTCACCACTTGTGCGCATAGCAAGCCTCATTGTGGTGATCATCTGGTGGCTTTCAAGAAGGCGTTCTTGCATCATTGACGAACGGTGGTGTGGATCACCATTAGAGGGTTTGAACCCTTCAGACCTGACAACTGATCTCCCTGACTAATCAGGCCAAAAACAAGGTAACATCATGCTGTCTTAAAGCATGAATCTTGTGTGCATGTATGTTTCCGCGGTAAATTTTTTTGTTTTTCCACCTTACATGCACCGGCCTTCAAGGCCAGTTTACTTTCAAGTGGTATCAGAGCCTGGTTGCTTTACCATCGGCGGGTGATGGTACCTTGTTTGTGAAAAGAGTTTTTTCACGGTCAAAATCTTTAAAGGGTTAAAGTTTAATTCTGCATATGGATTTTGAATCACAAATCCTTTAAGATGTTAAAGTTTTTATTTTTATGAACATGTAAATTTGACTCTGTGTTCATAAAAAATTATGCATCATGGTTTAGTTTCTTTTCTTTATGAAAGTCTTAAAAGGAACACCCTTTTTGAAAGGGTAGATTCGGCCATGGAGGGTACTAAGAGTACCTTGAATGTTTTCTTATTTTTCTCCATGAATTGTGTCATGTTTATATGCATGAAATTTTGTAACAAAATTTATCATATAGTCACCTATATGATTCGGCCATGAAGGAGTTTGTGGCTATATGCATGGTTTAATTTTGTTTTCTTTGAGAAAGAATTAACAAAATTCGAATTAAAAATTGTTTTAAAATTCGGCCAACTAGAGAAAGTTAAGAATATGAATCTTGATATTATTTTGATGTTTAAATGTTAAATATCAAAATATATGTGAAAATATTATGTGATAATATAATGTTTGAGTTTGCAAGTTTTGATTCTTTCAGGTACAAACAGGAAGGGGATGGTCATGGTGCCCGGATTTAAAATTTTTGAATTTTAAATTCATGTGTAATTGCGCCATTTAATTTACAAGTGTATTTGTAATTTAATTATTGTAATTTTGTCCCTCCAAAGATGTTTTGGAGTTTCTTTAATTATGTGTAATTAGAGAAATAGACTAGTGGCGTATAGACGACAAGCGGCCGTTGCTTGAAGAAGCAAAATGGACAAAAGCGCGAGCACCATGACTATCTCAATATAAACTGTTTATATGCATGAATGATTAGAACGTCTAGTATGCATGAATTGGAATTTTCGTACAACAACAGTTTTCATGCTAGTCTGGGCATGGCACCCTACGAGGCGTTGTATGGTAGGAGGTGTCGGACTACTACGTGCTGGTCCGAGGTTGGAGACAAAGAGCTATTTGGCTTGGACTTTGTCCAAGATATTACCCAGCAGATCCAGATGATCAGGGAAAAGTTGAAGTAGGCGCAGAATCGCCAGAAGAGCTACTACGATGTCAAGCATCGTCCACTGGAGTTCAGTGAGGGTGAGCACGTGTTTGTGAGACTTTCACCTGTCACCGGTGTTGGACGAGCACTCGGTGTGAGGAAGTTGAGCCCGCAATTTATTGGGCCCTACCAGATCCTTGGTAGAGTAGGACCTGTTGCATATCGACTTGCCTTGCCTCCGAACTTAGCCAACATCCATAAAGTGTTTCACGTGTCTCAGCTTCGGAGGTACATAGCAGATCCTTCGCACGTGGTGCAACCAGATGATGTGGAGGTTCGGGAGAACCTAAAGACTCCCGTCGGACCACTCAAGATTCTCGATCGAGGCGAGAAACAGCTTAGGAGCAAGACTATTCCGATGGTCAAGGTGCAGTGGATTGGGCGTAGTCCCGAGGAGTGCACATGGGAACGAGAGGATGAGCTTCTACGGCAGTATCCCGACTTTCGAGACATGTATGTTTCTGACTTTGAGGACAAAATCCTTAAAAAGGTGGGGTGAATGTAAGAACCTGCACCGATAATTAAGGTAATTAATGAATTAATTATGATAATTAGGAAATGATTCCATAATTGACCTTAATAATTATTATTTGGCTTAAATAATTGTAGTAAGTAAGTAAGAATGCTGAAAGTCGCTTTTCGGAAGAAAAGTGCAGATACCGGTTCTGCTACTCGGTATAAATGCGTACCGAAAAAGTATCCCAGAAAATTATAACAAGTGCATGATAATTACTAGAATATTATGTAGGACTTATAAAACGAGTTTCAAGTCAAAATGATGAGATCTGATGCCAGAACTGATACTGGCTATGGAAAAGCGCGTACTGGAAAGGCGCTCCGAAAAATAAATTAAAAATATGAAAAATCTTAGAAAAATGAGTAGGTTTAGATTCCAAAGTTTGGGATCAAGATCTTTTACGTTACTATTAAAGTTAATACTGCGCGTTTAAGTGGATTTTGGCTATAAATACACTTGGTATGGGCACAAAACCCTAGGACTAACTTTGCATGCGGGAATAGTGGCTGAGAGAGGACTTCTTTGCTGACTTAGTGCCTTCCTCCATTGCCTTCACCCTTTTCTTCTTGAAAAATCACCAAATGGCCATCCTTTCTCTTGGTTCTTCCCTGTAAACATCTTGTGGTGGTGTTGGGTTGAGGGAAAGGCTTGTGTTTCTGAGTTAGTGGGCTGTTCTTGGGTGTTTTGTGTAAGAACCCGCACCGCTAATTAAGGTAATTAGTAAGATAATTATGATAATTAGGAAATAACTCCATAATTAACCCTAATAATTATTAATGGGCTTAGATAATTATATTGAGTGAGTAAAAATGCTGAAAGTCGCCTTTCGGAAGGAAAGCGCAGATACCGGTTCTGCTACTCGGTATAATTGCGTACCGGAAAAGTATCCCGGAAAATTATAACGAATGCATGATAATTACTAGAATATTATGTAGGACTTGTAAAACAAGTTTCAAGTCAAAATAACGTAATCTGATGCCAGAACTGATACTGGCTATGGAAAAGCGCGTACCGGAAAGGTGCTCCGAAAAATAAAATAAAAATATGACAAATCTTAGAAAAATGCGTAGGTCTAGAATCCGAAGTTTGGGATCAATATCTTTTACTTTGCGATTAAGGCTAATACTGCGCGATTAGTGCCTTGTGCCTATAAATAGACACATTATGGCACTAAACCCTAGGCCATACACAACTCTTACGTGAGTTTTCTGCAGCCATTGTGGCCAGCCCCCTTGTTCTTCATTTCCTCCCCCTTTTCTCACCAAAGTCACCTCCTTTGATCATTGTTTCCCTTCTTGATCAAGTAAACACTTGAGTGTGGGCATTGGAGAGTGCTTAGTGTGCATTTTCTGAGTGGTGAGGTTCTGCTTGGGAGGGTAGTGAGGTCTGAGTTGTGGTTTTGGGTGGTGGGAGTCTTGTTCTTGAGTGGTGAAGCCTCAAGAAGCTTTCTTTGTGAGGAAAGGTCCTTGCTTGGGTGACATTTTCGTGCACCTTGAGGTCTGTACATTGGAGCTGACTTGTGAGCTCCAAGAGCACCATTGTTGGCTGCTCAAAGCTTGGGGTAAGTGTCCTACACCTTTGATCTTTAGTTTTATGGCTTAAAGGTGGTATCTTGGCATGTTAAAGATTAAAATGAAGTAACCAACACCTAAATGAACTTGTATATGCTTAAAGATGCATGCTTTAACGTGTACATGTGTTAAAAGTTGGATCTTTGGGATGGATATTCACGAAATGCAGAAACTGCATTCTGTCGTGAGATATCCGGGTATTCGTCGAACGGATATCCGGATATCAGTATCCGGATATGGTATCCGGATATTGATATCCGGATACGGGATCTGAGTATCCGGATATGACATATCCGGATATGTCAAGTGTGATATCCGGATATGACATATCCGGATATGCCCCTTCTGATATCCGGATATCCTGGGTTCTGCGCAGACAGTAGCCTTACTGTATGAACAGTAAGCTATGGGGTGTGTGTGGACCCTAGTTTATGGAAGTTGAACTTCTGTAATTAATGAACTAAGTCAGAATCACATGTTTAAGGGCTTATGGCTTTGATGGAAGCCTTAAGACGTAAAACGTAAAGGAAAGGCGTAATCTTTAAGTTGTATGCTTGTGATACATGATTATTGATGTATTATTGGTCCATATCAGATTGTGATACTGCTGTTTGTGGACTTGTGAGTGGTTGGACTCTTGGCTTGGGTAGCTAGCTTGCAAGGTAAGCTTTCGTGTCCTCGGTTTAGCCATTTTGATGTTCCACCATGTCCCATGGGGATGGGTTTATGCATGCTGTGTTACATGCTTTGATTATTTTGAAATGCTGTTGAGCTGTTTATATGTAATGAGCTATTATGATATGCATGTGGTGTCCACCTATACGGTAAGCCTGAGTATGTAGTACATACAAGATGGTGAGGCTGTGGTGAGGTACAGGTAGCGTCCTGGTACTCATGTAGGCATAGACGTATTCCTACATTTCTCTGGCCAGTAGATTTGATATGCACACATGACATGATTAATTGCTGCATCGCATCGTTTTGGAACTTATATTGTAAATACTGTTTTAGAACTTATATTACACATGTAAGTGAGCTTGGGGTGGAGACTCCTTGAGGACCCCTTGTCTTACTGAGATTTCTTGTTAGAGATCTCACCCCACGTTTGGGGACGCTTATTTCAGGATCAGGTAATGTTGAGGGCTCAGGTGGCAGGAGGCCAGAGCTGAGCTGATGTTGATGATATGCTGTTCTGCTGGATTGACTGCTGTCATGTTATGTTTTCCGCTTTATTTATGTTATCATGTTGAGACTGTTTTGTGGGCATTGTTGCCTTATTTGGTGAGCATGGGGTTTGTCCATGCCACATGATTGCGTTATTGTCTTTCTAATTATGTTGTAATTAAAGTATCAGGATTTTGACCCAGGCTGCATGTTGTAGTCCTGTGGTTTTTAGATACTCACTTGATATTTATTTATGGGGTATTCAGTTAGTGGTCTTGCAATTTACATACAGGCAGTATTTTTATGATAAATGATTAAGTAATCAAGTTGGTTAAGTTAAGGACGTCATAATTGAATTAAAGAAAAAGTTATTCCGCATTTTAATTAAGCGTGGCTTAATACGATAGTGTGTTAACAATCCGGGTTAACACGGGCTGTTACATTTTATGGTATCAGAGCACTTTCTAGGGAAAAGCCTGTATGTATTGCAATAACTTAGGATGTGTCGTTGCGTGTCTACTTTGTGTTCACTCTGACTGGTGTGCGTTACGATAATGCATATGTGATCACATGGCGTGGGCCTGATCAACTCATTCTTTGTGTAACTTGTGCAGAGTCATGGTGCCACCGAGGAGGAACACGAGTACGAGCGAGGATCAGACGGATCCTGTCCTGGCTGCATTAGCTGAGATGCAGGCGGCCCGACTAGCCGACCAGGAAGCCACGAGGCTGGCGAACCGGGCGATGCTGGACGCTATTCGAGATGCGAACCGGCAAACCACGGCAGAGGTTCTGGAGGAGAACCGGATGGCCAACATGACTATGATGAGGGTCATGTTGGAGGAGCTGAGGGCTGGTCCTGCTGCGGGCCAGGGTCCTCCACCACCTCCACCTCCGCCACCGCCTCCACCTCCGCCTAGTCAACAGGAGGACACCCAGAGCCAGATGGGTGAGGGTAGTCATTTGACGGGGGCTATGCAGACTATCCCCGTACTTGCTGAGGATCGTGACGAGATCGATCGCCGGCTGAATGCTTTCCGCAAGCATAAGCCACCTTCATTCGACGGATCTTATGATCCCATTGCTGCTGCCAGATGGCTACAGGCGCTGGACAAGATTTTCCGGATCATGCAGTGTACCGATCCGCAGAAGCTGCTGTTCGCCACGTATATGCTGGAGGGCGAGGCCCATGAGTGGTGGACCAACCTATCTCAGGTCTACGAGATGCAGGGTCATGTGATGACGTGTCCATTCTTCGAGGAGAGCTTCCTGGGTCAGTACTTCCCTTATGACTCACAGGAGAGGAAGCAGGGGGAGTTTGACCGGTTGGTACAGGGCTCGTTGTCTGTTGACGAGTACCTGGCCAAGTTTAATGAGCTGGTGAAGTTTTCACACTTCAGGATGGCGAGACCTACTCCTACATTCTTGGCTGCTAAGTTCCGCAGGGGACTTAATGAGGATATTGCTGGTTACTTAGCTGGGTCTGCATCCAGAGATTTTGGGACACTGGTCCAGCAGTGTCGTGATATTGAGGACTTCTACAGCACAAGTAAGGCCAAGAAGGCCAAGATGGAGGTACCACAGGGTACCGGCGGTTCCACTCCCTGGAAGAGTAAAAATTTTGCGAACAAGGGCAAGGGCAAGCAGATGGCGGCTAAGCAAGCGCCAAATCAGTTTAGAAAGACTGCTACTCCGGGGAACACAGCTAGACCTCCTGCTCCCAGATGTTCGGGATGCGGGAAGTCACATTTTGGGCCGTGCTCTACCGGACAGTTGATATGCTTCCAGTGTGGCAAGGAGGGCCACTATTCCAGAGACTGCCCGACGGCGAGAGTTGCTGCAGTGCAGGCTGTGCCTTTGCAGATGGTTCCTACTGGGGCGCCAACCGTGCCACCTACTACTGGGCGTGTGTATACGTTGGATCGTCAGCAGTCGGACAGAGCTCCGAACCTGGTCAGAGGTACTGTTACCATTGGTGGATCTACTGTTGATGTTTTGTTTGATTCCGGGGCAACGCACTCTTTTGTTGCTACCCCTATTGCTGTGGGGCTTGAGTTGCCCAGTGATGTGCTTTCTCCACCGATGCGGGTTACCACCGCCACCGGAGAAAAATGTTTGACCTCCACTGTTCATCGCGATGTAGCGTTTCAGTGGGATGGCCGTGACTTCTTGGTAGATCTGATAGGATTACCGATGGCCAGCCTTCAAATTATTCTGGGCATGGATTGGTTGTCCAGGAACTGCGCAATGATTGATTGCTGTGCCAAGAAAGTGGTGATGTCTCCGGGTGGGTCCACAGCCAGTTCCTCACCGTTCATTTCAGTCCTGCAGGCGAGGAGGGCCTTGAGAGCAGGGGCATTTGGCTATGTCATGTTGGGAGGTTTGGTGAGTGGGACACAGGAGGATCTCACTGGCATTCCTGTGGTGAGGGAATTCCTCGAGGTGTTTCCTGAGGAGATTCCTGAGTTTCCACCACAGAGGGAGATAGAGTTCTCCATTGACTTATTGCCTGGTGTAGGGCCTATCTCGTTGGCTCCATACCGGATGTCGCCACCAGAGTTGGCGGAGCTGAAGAAGCATATCGAGGAGCTTTCAGCAAAAGATTTTATTCGGCCGAGTGTGTCTCCCTGGGGAGTACCGGTCATATTTGTGAAAAAGAAAGATGGTACCATGCGGTTGTGCACCGACTACCGACAGTTGAACAAGGTGACAATCAAGAACAAGTACCCTCTTCCACGCATTGATGATTTGCTGGATCAGCTCAGAGGTGCTTGCGTGTATTCAAAGATCGATCTCCGGTCCGGTTACCATCAGATACGGGTAAAGCCGGAGGATGTCCCAAAGACAGCATTTCGCTCGAGGTACGGGCACTACGAGTACTTGGTGATCCCGTTTGGACTCACCAATGCACCCGCAGTGTTCATGGACTACATGAACAGAATCTTCCAGCCGTACCTGGATCAGTTTGTGATCGTCTTCATTGACGACATCTTGATCTACTCCAAGACGGAGGAGGAGCATACCGAGCACTTGAAGATTGTGTTGCAAGTGCTAAAAGAGAAAAAGCTTTATGCTAAGCCGTCAAAATGCGAGTTTTGGCTCAAGGCGGTGAAATTTCTGGGTCATGTAATTTCTGCTAATGGAGTTGCAGTTGATCCTAACAAGATTGAGGCCGTGATGGATTGGGAGAGGCCCAAGACGGTTACAGAAGTGAGAAGCTTCTTGGGTTTGGCCGGGTACTATCGGAGGTTCATAGAAGGATTCTCCAAGATGGTGCTACCGATGACTCGCCTTACCCGAAAGGAGACTCCATTCGTGTGGACACATGAGTGTGAGGAGTGTTTCCAGGAGTTAAAGGAGAGACTGACTACTGCTCCAGTGTTAGTTCTTCCTGATCCTGCGGAGCAATTCGAGTTGTACTGCGATGCCTCTGGTAAAGGACTTGGCTGTGTGCTGATGCAGAAAGGGAAAGCGGTTGCTTACGCTTCAAGACAGTTGAAACCTCATGAGGAGAACTACCCGACTCACGACTTGGAGTTGGCAGCCATTGTTTTTGCTTTCAAGATTTGGAGGCATTACCTGTTTGGCATGAAGTTTGCTGTATTCAGTGATCACAAGAGCCTGAAGTATCTGTTCGACCAGAAGGAGTTGAACATGAGACAGCGAAGATGGATGGAGTTCTTGAAGGACTACGACTTTGAGTTGAGGTACCATCCTGGCAAGGCCAATGTGGTAGCTGATGCTTTGAGTCGGAAATCCGTGAGCTTATCCAGCTTAATGATAAATGATTACGAGATGATCGAGAAGTTCAGAGACTTGAGAGTGAACTCCTTGTTTGGGGGTGCACTACTTGAGATGGAAACAGCAGAAGTGATTAACGAGCTGATGGAAAAGATCAAAGAGGCGCAAGTGCAAAGAGAGTGCCTCGATTATGTGAAAAACCAGGACGGTGTGTCTTGGAATGATGATGGTTTATTGCTGTTCCAGAAGAGGATTGTTATTCCTCGAGGGCCATTGACTGAGGAGGTTATGGCAGAGGCTCATAAGGGCCGGTTCACTATCCACCCTGGTGCTACGAAAATGTACCAGGACTTAAAAAGGAATTTTTGGTGGCCGGGCATGAAGAAGGACATAGCGGTCTACGTGTCCAAGTGCCTTATTTGTCAGAAAGTGAAGATCGAGCACCAGAAACCGTCTGGTAAACTTCAACCTCTGGAGATTCCACAGTGGAAGTGGGAGAGTATTTCCATGGACTTCGTGGTGGGACTGCCTAAAACTCAGGCTGGTTGTGACTCTATCTGGGTCATTGTGGACAGATTGACCAAGTCTGCCCATTTTCTTCCTGTGAAGGTGAGCTTCACTACAGAGCAGTTGGCCAAACTATATGTCCGTGAGATTGTGAGGCTTCACGGGGTGCCCGAGAGTATCATCAGTGATAGGGACCCGAAGTTCACATCTCGGTTTTGGGAGGCGCTGCAGGAGGCTTTTGGTACGCAGTTGAGATTGAGTACCGCCTATCACCCTCAGACTGACGGACAGACTGAGCGGACCATCCAGACATTGGAGGACATGCTGAGAGCTTGCACGTTGGAGCAGGGTTCTGCATGGGATAGGTACCTTCCGTTGGTTGAATTTTCATACAACAACAGCTTTCATGCCAGTCTGGGCATGGCACCCTACGAGGCGCTGTATGGTAGGAGGTGTCGGACTCCTACTTGCTGGTCTGAGGTTGGAGATAAAGAGCTTTTCGGCTTGGACTTTGTCCAAGATACTACCCTACAGATCCAGATGATCAGGGAAAAGTTGAAGCAGGCGCAGAATCGCCAGAAAAGCTACTATGATGTCAAGCATCGACCACTGGAGTTCAGTGAGGGTGAGCACGTGTTTGTGAAACTTTCACCTGTCACCGGTGTTGGACGGGCACTCGGCGTGAGGAAGTTGAGCCCGCGATTCATAGGGCCCTACCAGATCCTTGGTAGAGTAGGACCAGTTGCCTATCGACTCGCCTTGCCTCCGAACCTAGCCAACATCCACGACGTGTTTCACGTGTCTCAGCTTCGAAAGTACATAGCAGACCCTTCGCACGTGGTGCAGCCGGATGATGTGGAGGTTCGGGAGAACCTAAAGACTCCCGTCGGACCACTAAAGATTCTCGATCGTGGCGAGAAGCAGTTGAGGAGCAAGATCATTCCGATGGTCAAAGTGCAATGGTCAGGAAGAACTCCTGAGGAGTGTACCTGGGAGCGAGAGGATGAGCTGCTCCGACAGTATCCCGACTTTCGAGACAGGTATGTTTCTGATTTTGAGGACAAAATCCTTAAAAAGGTGGGGTGAATGTAAGAACCCGCACCGCTAATTAAGGTAATTAGTAAGATAATTATGATAATTAGGAAATAACTCCATAATTAACCCTAATAATTATTAATGGGCTTAGATAATTATATTGAGTGAGTAAAAATGCTGAAAGTCGCCTTTCGGAAGGAAAGCGCAGATACCGGTTCTGCTACTCGGTATAATTGCGTACCGGAAAAGTATCCCGGAAAATTATAACGAATGCATGATAATTACTAGAATATTATGTAGGACTTGTAAAACAAGTTTCAAGTCAAAATAACGTAATCTGATGCCAGAACTGATACTGGCTATGGAAAAGCGCGTACCGGAAAGGTGCTCCGAAAAATAAAATAAAAATATGACATATCTTAGAAAAATGCGTAGGTCTAGAATCCGAAGTTTGGGATCAATATCTTTTACTTTGCTATTAAGGCTAATACTGCGCGATTAGTGCCTTGTGCCTATAAATAGACACATTATGGCACTAAACCCTAGGCCATACACAACTCTTACGTGAGTTTTCTGCAGCCATTGTGGCCAGCCCCCTTGTTCTTCATTTCCTCCCCCTTTTCTCACCAAAGTCACCTCCTTTGATCATTGTTTCCCTTCTTGATCAAGTAAACACTTGAGTGTGGGCATTGGAGAGTGCTTAGTGTGCATTTTCTGAGTGGTGAGGTTCTGCTTGGGAGGGTAGTGAGGTCTGAGTTGTGGTTTTGGGTGGTGGGAGTCTTGTTCTTGAGTGGTGAAGCCTCAAGAAGCTTTCTTTGTGAGGAAAGGTCCTTGCTTGGGTGACATTTTCGTGCACCTTGAGGTCTGTACATTGGAGCTGACTTGTGAGCTCCAAGAGCACCATTGTTGGCTGCTCAAAGCTTGGGGTAAGTGTCCTACACCTTTGATCTTTAGTTTTATGGCTTAAAGGTGGTATCTTGGCATGTTAAAGATTAAAATGAAGTAACCAACACCTAAATGAACTTGTATATGCTTAAAGATGCATGCTTTAACGTGTACATGTGTTAAAAGTTGGATCTTTGGGATGGATATTCACGAAATGCAGAAACTGCATTCTGTCGTGAGATATCCGGGTATTCGTCGAACGGATATCCGGATATCAGTATCCGGATATGGTATCCGGATATTGATATCCGGATATGGGATCTGAGTATCCGGATATGACATATCCGGATATGTCAAGTGTGATATCCGGATATGACATATCCGGATATGCCCCTTCTGATATCCGGATATCCTGGGTTCTGCGCAGACAGTAGCCTTACTGTATGAACAGTAAGCTATGGGGTGTGTGTGGACCCTAGTTTATGGAAGTTGAACTTCTGTAATTAATGAACTAAGTCAGAATCACATGTTTAAGGGCTTATGGCTTTGATGGAAGCCTTAAGACGTAAAACGTAAAGGAAAGGCGTAATCTTTAAGTTGTATGCTTGTGATACATGATTATTGATGTATTATTGGTCCATATCAGATTGTGATACTGCTGTTTGTGGACTTGTGAGTGGTTGGACTCTTGGCTTGGGTAGCTAGCTTGCAAGGTAAGCTTTCGTGTCCTCGGTTTAGCCATTTTGATGTTCCACCATGTCCCATGGGGATGGGTTTATGCATGCTGTGTTACATGCTTTGATTATTTTGAAATGCTGTTGAGCTGTTTATATGTAATGAGCTATTATGATATGCATGTGGTGTCCACCTATACGGTAAGCCTGAGTATGTAGTACATACAAGATGGTGAGGCTGTGGTGAGGTAACAGGAGCGTCCTGGTACTCATGTAGGCATAGACGTATTCCTACATTTCTCTGGCCAGTAGATTTGATATGCACACATGACATGATTAATTGCTGCATCGCATCGTTTTGGAACTTATATTGTAAATACTGTTTTAGAACTTATATTACACATGTAAGTGAGCTTGGGGTGGAGACTCCTTGAGGACCCCTTGTCTTACTGAGATTTCTTGTTAGAGATCTCACCCCACGTTTGGGGACGCTTATTTCAGGATCAGGTAATGTTGAGGGCTCAGGTGGCAGGAGGCCAGAGCTGAGCTGATGTTGATGATATGCTGTTCTGCTGGATTGACTGCTGTCATGTTATGTTTTCCGCTTTATTTATGATATCATGTTGAGACTGTTTTGTGGGCATTGTTGCCTTATTTGGTGAGCATGGGGTTTGTCCATGCCACATGATTGCGTTATTGTCTTTCTAATTATGTTGTAATTAAAGTATCAGGATTTTGACCCAGGCTGCATGTTGTAGTCCTGTGGTTTTTAGATACTCACTTGATATTTATTTATGGGGTATTCAGTTAGTGGTCTTGCAATTTACATACAGGCAGTATTTTTATGATAAATGATTAAGTAATCAAGTTGGTTAAGTTAAGGACGTCATAATTGAATTAAAGAAAAAGTTATTCCGCATTTTAATTAAGCGTGGCTTAATACGATAGTGTGTTAACAATCCGGGTTAACACGGGCTGTTACATTTTGGGTGCTGACTTTGAGGGTTGGTGTGTTGGAACCTTTGTTGGGGCATTTTGTGCTTCAAGTGATCACCTTTGTGAAGAAAGTTCCTTACTTGTGTGGCATTTTCGTGTGCCTTGTTGGTCAGACCTGTAGAGTCAGATTGGGGAGCTCCAAGAGCACACATTGCTCTATTTTGAGCTTTGGTAAGCTTTGCCACCTTTGATCTTAAGTTTTTGATGGTTAAAGTTGATGTCTTGCCAATTTTAATGAATAAACAAGAGGGTAATTTGAGTATGAACCTAAAACAGATTAAAGATGCATGCTTTAACGTAATTAAGTCTTAAAAGTTGGATCTTTGGAGTGGATATTCACGAAATGCAGAAACTCCATTCAGTCGTGAGATATCCGGATATTTGTCGAACAGATATCCAGATATCGATATCCGGATATGGTATCCGGATATTCATATCCGGATATGGGATCTAGATATCCGGATATGGTATATCCGGATATGATCAGTGAGATATCCGGATATTGCATATCCGGATATGTCCCAAGTAATATCCGGATATTCTGGGATTTCGAAGAACAATAGCTGTGCTGTGTGAACAGTAGGCTATTGGGGGTTTGTAGATCCTAGATTAAGGAAGTTGAACTTCTGTAATTAATGAACTAAGTCAGAATCATGTGATTAAGGGCTTATGGCTATGTTGGAAGCCTTAAGACGTAAAACGTAAAGGAAAGGCGTAGTCTTTAAGTTGTATGCTTGTGGTGCATAATTAATGATATATTATTGGTCCATAACAAATTGTGATACTGCTGTGTTTGGACTTGAGAGTGGTTGGACTCTTGGCTTGGATTGATTGCTTGCAAGGTAAGCTTTCGTGTCCTCAGTGTTAGCCATGTTGTGGTTCCACCATGTCCCATGGGGATGTGGTTTATGCATGCTGTGTTACATGCTTTTGATATTTGGAAATGCTGTTGAGCTGTTATATGCAATGTGCCTTTATGATATGCATGTGGCGTCCACCTTTACGGTAAGCCTAAGTATGTAGTACATACGATAAGGTGAGGTTGTGGGTAAGGTGCAAGCGGTGTTCCTTGTACTCATGTGGGTTTAGACGTATTCCTACATTTCTCTGGCCAGTAGATAGTATAAACACATATGGCACGAATATCTGTTGCACTGCATAGTTTTGGAACTAATATTGGAAATACTGCTTTTTGAACTTATATTCCACATGTAAGTGAGCTTGGGGTGGAAGATCCTTGAGGACCCCTTGTCTTACTGAGATTTCTTGTTTAGAGATCTCACCCCACGTTTGGGGACGCTTATTTCAGGTTCAGGTAATGTTGAGGCCTCAGGCGGTCGGAGGCCGGAGCTGAGTTAGATTGATGATATTATATGCTGACATTGTTGGATGCTAGTTATGCATGTTGTTTTATGCTTTTAGCTTCATTATGTTTAAGACTGGTGTTGGGCATTGTTGCCTTATTTGGTGAGCATGGGATTTGTCCATGCCACATAGACTTGTTATTGCCTTCTTTATTTAAAGTTGTATTAAAGTATCAGGATTTTGGTCCAGGCTATGTGTTGTAGTCTTGTGACTTAGATACTCACTTATTATTTGTATATGAGGTATTTCAGTTAGTTGTCTTGCAATTTACATACAGGCAGTATTTTATGAAATTGATTAAGTAATCAAGTTGGCTAAGGTTAATGACGTCATAATTGAATTAAAGAAAAAGTTATTCCGCATTTTAATTAAGCGTGGCTTAATACGATAGTATGTTAACAATCCGGGTTAACACGGGCCGTTACATTTATCCATTTTGTTCATAAAATATTAACAATAATATCGAGACATAATATGAAACAGGATAAAGAGTGCTTATTATTTATTTGCGACAATAAAGGTCTACATCTTATGTCCTTACTTAATCAAAAGATTGTCTCTAGGACACCCATATACTAACACATACGATATATGGAAAGGAAAGAAGTCATCCCTGAAATACTTTAGAGTGTGGGGGTGCTTGGCTAAGGTTGCGGTTCCTAAACCTAAAAGGTTGAAAAATCGGACCTAAAACCGTGGATTGTGTATTCATCGGTTATGCACTTAATAATAGTGCTTATCAGTTTCTAGTTTATAAATCCGATGTTTCAGATATACACGTTAATACGGTTATTGAGTCAAGGGAAGTTACTTTCTTTGAAGACGTATTTCCGTATAATAAAGTACATGAATCAAGTGGTAATAATGATGACCACATTGTGATACCTCGGGATGCTACAACTAATACTGATCCTGTAGAGGATGTAGAAGATGAACCTAGACGTAGCAAGAGGCAAAAGACAACAACATCCTTTGGACCTGATTTTATGATGTATTTATTAGAAAATGAGCCTCGGACTTATAAGGAAGCTATAACGTCTCCGGAAGGACCATTCTGGGAAGAGGCTACAATAGTGAGATGAGTCTATCTTGTCCAACCACACTCGGGAATTGGTAAACCTTCCTCCTGGCAATAAGCCTTTAGGAAGTAAGTGGGTGTTCAAAAGAAAAATGAAAGAGAATGGTGCGATTGATAAATATAAAGTAAGGCTTGTGGTAAAAGGCTACAGGCAATATGAAGGTCTCGACTATTTTGATACTTATTCACCTGTTACAAGGATCACATCCATTAGGATGTTGATCGCGGTAGCTGCATTGAATGGATGAGAAATACATCAAATGGATGTTAAGATCGCCTTCTTAAACGGCGACCTGGAAGAAGAGATATATTTAGAACAACTTGAAGGTTTCGTTGTTCCAAGACAAGAACAGAAAGTTTGTCGCTTAATAAAATCCCTTTACGGGTTAAAGCAAGCTCCAAAACAATGGCATGCGAAGTTTGACAATGTTATGTTATCAAATGGATTTCGAATTAATGAATGTGACAAATGTGTCTATGTTCGAAATACTGAAAAAGGATTTGCCATTGTCTATCTCTATGTAGACGACATGTTGATAATGAGTAGTAATAATCAAATGATTAAAGCTACTAAACAGTTACTTAAAAGTAAGTTTGATATAAAAGATATAGGGATAGCAGATGTTATCCTAGGTATTAGAATCCATAGAACATCTGCAGGGTTGGCCTTATCACAGGCTCACTATATAGTGAAGGTTCTTGAAGAATTCAAAAGTTTGAATATAACCCCTGTGAGGAACCTTGTAGAGTGCAATCTTAGTTTATTAAAGTACACTGGTAAAGTTACAACACAAAAGCTATATGCTCAAGTGTTGGGAAGTCTGATGTATGTTATGAATTGCACCAGACCTGATATTGCTTATGCAGTAAGTTTGTTAAGTCGCTTTACTAGTAATCCAAATGAAAAATATTGGAAAACTATGGTAAGAGTTTTGGGATACTTGAAATATACTCAAAATTTTGCTTTGCATTACGAGAAATACCCCACAGTTATAGAAGGATATTGGGATGCAAATTGGATCACCGGCTCTAACGACACTAGATCCATAAGTGGATATATGTTCACCCTTGGTGGGGGTGCTGTGTCTTGGAAATCATCCAAACAGACCTGCATTGCAAGGTCAACCATGGAAGCAGAATTTATTGCTTTAGATAAAGCCGGTGAAGAAGCTGAATGGCTTCGTAACTTTATTGAGGATGTTCCTAATTGGCCAAAACTGGTACCAGCCGTATGCATACATTGTGATAGCCAAGCAGCTATTGGAAGGGCCAAAAACGTCATGTATAACGGTAAGTCTAGACACATACGTCGTAGACATGATACCGTAAGACAACTACTCTCGAATGGAATTATTACAATTGACTATGTCAAGTCTAAAGAGAACATAGCGGATCCGTTAACCAAAGGGATTCCTAGAGAGTTGGTTGAAAATTTGTCGAAAGGAATGGGTTTAAGGCCTATCAATTGTTGACCATTGTGGTAACTCTACCTAGAAGAGTGGAGATCCCATGAACTAGGTTCAAAGAGATAACTAAGTGATGTTCGACTGTCCAAACACTGTGGAGTTTTAAAACTCATACTCATTCCTATGACAAGACAGTGTATTATGAGGGTAAGCATTTAGGCTTTTAATGATTTCTTAATAAGTTGTGTTCAGATGATGTATTGTGAGTTACATCACAAGAAATAATCTATGTGAGTGTGAAGTGAGGGCCGCTTCTATGAGAACTTTTCAAAGGTCGATTCTCTAAAACACTCGCAGAACCAGACAGGTGTCCCACGGCCAAAATGGGCACAACAAAGGACCAACAATGCTAGAGAAGAAATTGTGTGACTCCTATTGTCTAGGTATACACTAAAGGTTGATGGTTCAAGTTGACCTAGACCACCGATTGACCGAGTATATCTGATAGGTTTTCACTAGAGAAGGTTCAAAGGTAACTCCACCTATCTCGATACAGTTGTTTCTCATTGAGTAAATTACACTTTGCATTTATACTCTTATGCATTCTAGTCACGATGAATTGACTTCTTATCCATGTGGGGGATTGTTGGAATATATATATATATATATATATATATATATATAAATTGTGTAGAAAATCTATTGGTTATGAATAAGAAGTCTGGTAGTGAAATGGTGTGTTGTCGACAAACAGATGTATCTTTTCATCCTAAAGGATGTGTTGTTTCATCCGAACGGATGTGTTGTTTCATCCTAACGGATGTGTTGTTTCATCCTAACGGACATGTTTCATCCTAACAGACATGTTGTTTCATCCTTGAATGGGTGCCTTCTCATGTTGAACGAATGTGTCTTTTCGTGTCCAACGGATGTGTTGTTTCGTCGTCGAATAGGTGCCTTTTGAAACGTGACCGGTAAATAGACACTGACACCTTTATAATATGGATCAAAAATTTTCTGCATTGATACTATGCCAGGATTTTTCCTCCTTCCGGTTTGCATATTCTTGTTCATACTCCGGTGTAATTTCCTCTGGCATTTTGTTGTGTTCGTTTGGGCTGTTGACTGGTAGTGCCGCCATTCTTCAGACGAAATTCGTTCTATCCTGGGAGACAAATGTCCATCAACCTTTGGCATCAGTGAGGGGGCAAATTGTCTTAAGAAGACACGTTCTGTGGGCTCGGATTTATTCCTCTGATTCTGCATATTTTATTCCTCTGTTATCATCATCTGTCTGTTTCATCATTCTGTCTCAATTATCTGACAAGTAAGTCTGTTCTTATTTTTCTATTATTACACAATTATAATTCTGATCATCTACTCCCTCTGTTATCTACATGGGTTCAAGCTTCTTAGTGATATAACATCACCCACTGTCTTCAATAACAGCAAATGGGTTCGAGATTTTATAAGAAGAGACTTAAAGAGAGGGGATGAAATTGGCTTTCATTGGGATCCATACTTGATGTCTTTGTTCATTAGGCTAATTAGGATTAATAGCAATCGCTTAATTCATTTTTGGAAACTGTGTAGTGTTTTTTGTTGTTGTTCCTAACTGGTATTAATTTTGAGAGGTTTTAATCATTATTTCATTTATTATAAGACCTCAAAGTTATTTTCATTGGTTATAGACATAACCACAATCCCTCTCAATTTTTTTAACCTTGTTTTATTTTCATTTCTAATCCTTCTTATATGATAGTATAAGTTTTCCACATTTTTCTTTTTTCGGTAATAAGTGATCCATTTAATTGCCTTCAATCCGCTGCATTTGCTGTCTACATTTTGGGCTACAAAGGGAGGAACAAATTATAGGATCAAGTCTTCTAATTCTATTTAATAAAAATAAATCAATAAATATATAAAATCTCCAAAAGATGTGATTAAAGTAAGAGTGAGTCTAGCTATTGCCAAAATTTCTTCTTATTTCTCATCCATCTCTGCCCTCAACACACCTTTATGTCTCAAGTTTTGGTTCCTCTTTACAAAATTCATAAGTTTAGTGTGCACATTCTAGTATCATTCAGGCAACGAAGCTTGCTAATGTTTCAGCCTAATTAATTATGACTTCTGTGCCTTTGGCTTGTTCTTTTCGTGACTCTTCATCTTTGCATCAAAAGTAATCCATGTATAGTCTGATGGAATCGCAAACAGGTCTTGTCTATTATCTACCCTACCACTGGATTCAGCAACAGATGAACTGGGGGCCTTTATCCATTGAAACCATGATGATGAGGATTCTGCCACTGCTTGATCTTCTTGGCCAGCACCAGTAGGACTTGATGGCGCTGATTCAAACTCATCTACTTGTTGTAATTCTTCAAATTTTGTAAATGTTACCAATACTCTAACTGTAGAGACCACAGGGATAGCAACCTGAATTTGCAAAGGCAATAAAATGAGTTTATGATCATATATATTAAAAAACCACTCTCCGTTAAATCCTTCTAGTGAGTGTGGAGTGGAGAAAATCCTTATACGCAGCCTTATCCTTACATAATTGCAAAAAGGCTATTTCCTGTATTCGAATCCATGACCTTTCAGTCATGAAGGAACAGTACTGCTACGGTTCGCCCCCCTTTATGATCATATATATTAACCAAAAAAAAAAACCAAAAAAAAATGTAAGGGTAAATTAGTTTTTGTTTTTTAATCCTATCAACCAACATGATTAAAAACAAATCCTTTTATACAATAAAATTAGAAAAGGAATATACGTCAAGGACAAATACAAGTAATCAAATTGATGAAAAGAAGACCCCATATTTCATCAATTTGTATTTCTTTACACATTGACATAAATCACTCTCCATTAAAACCCGGTTAGTGAAGGTAGAGGTGAGAACAATTCTTGTATGCAACTTTATCCTTGCATGTAAATACAAAGAAGTTGTTTTGCAGATTCGAACCCGCGATCTTTCGGCCAAAATTTGGAAGACAATTAGATGTAAAGAGGAAGGCTGTTTTAACTTTACCAATCAAAAAGGGTTTGCCAGTGGTCAGTTAGCATGAATATTAAAACACATTACTCAGAAATTATCTTTGTTTCTTCTTCTGTTGTTATTTAAGTTTCTGGATTGTAAGCAGCCAAGGTTCAATAATTACTCCGTTTTCTCTGAATTGAATACAATACCATCTTTGTATTCCATTTGTGTTTGCTTTCCTCAATTCTAAACAGAATTTTATTTTCTTAACAAAATCTTTGATGTTCTCATACTAAGGCCATATTAAGTGAAGGTGGTTGAACCATTGCTATCCATTCAACAGTGAATCCCAGCCTTTTCAAGCCAAATTCATATGGAAAGCTAAGCTCCTGAGCAAACTCTATGTTTAGTTGAATTCTTCTTTCTCAAACTTTTGAGTCATGTATTAACAAGTTCATTATCCTTTCATTTAATTCATAAAAGAAAATATAGCTCTGATTTTCTATCAAGTTAGAAATTACAAACTTTTATTTTTCCTTGAGCAGTTTCTCTAAACGAGAGTTTTGTGCTTCTCACACCAACAAAATTTTAAGGAGTGCTTGATAAAAGTGAAAGAGAAAGATGGGGAAGCCTAGCAATGAATGTTTCAAATTATATGATGTATGGTTTGATACATTCTCAATGTTCCCTCCTTTACCCTTTAATACTGTCATTTTCATCCTACCAAGCACCTCATTTGTCTTTAACAGAACAAAAAGTGTGTTATTTGTATAAACACACTGCTAGCTTTTGAAGAACTACACAAGATCTTACCAACTTATATCCGATGTCTAGATGACATTTTTATTTTTTATTTTTTCACAATTCAATCATAAAAATTCATTGCCACATGCAAGCTGAGATAACGAGAAGAGCAAGATAATCGTTAGAAACTATTCCTGTTTCATTCTTCACAAGGGCACTCTAAAGCTTCCTCATAATGTTCATGAAATACTCGCTCGAGGAGGTGACAACTAACTAGCCATCAAGCTTTGATAAGTTCAGCTCAGTTGCTAATATCAGCTAAGTCTCAATCTTGGGACAGCAAAATAGTACACACAATATCTACCATTAAGATGACTTGTAAAAGACATAAAGAATAATAAAACAAGCACATACCTTGACTGGAAAGGTTTCCTTTGGAAGTTTTGTGGTGAGGAGTTCTCTTAAACGACGAACTGCTTTAACTTTTTCCGCAAGAATGTCAAGCATTGGTAACAATTCTTCAATATTTAGGGGAAAGTTAGGGGAAAGCCAAAGAACAGGCATCATCCCTCTCTTATACTCACTCTCACCATTTTCATCCTTCTGGCTACAACTCACAGAAGTTGCATTTGTGTTTTTTCCCTTGTTGTGCTCCTTTTCTCCATGTTCACCAGATCTTCCTTTCTTTTCTTTCTTTACATTATTTTTATGACCATTTTCATCTGATGAATTCAATGCGGCTTCTAATTGCTTTCTTTCTTCTTCTGTCAAAATCTCATTAATTTTTTCATTGTCCTTTTTACTTTCTTCACAAGTTAACTTGGCTTCAGTTGGAGATCCAGGAACCCTTTTTGATTTTATACTTAGAACCACATTTTGCATGTCATACACCTTAGCTTTCCATGGCCCCACCATTTCTTTTCTCTCCTTTCGCCTCCATGTATACTGTGGAACAAGAACTGCTTGACTCACATCAATCCCAACCCTTACTACTTTTGCCTTGGACTTTCTAGCCAACATATGCCTAACTTCTCTCGCAGTTGGTTTTGAAGCTTCAGAAGATAAAGAAGGAACAATAACTTCCTTCTTCTTGTGTGAGATCATGCACATTGATCCAGGGATTTTCTTCCCATCATCTAAACCATCACCAAGGAAAAGAATGCTCTGATCAGACCTCTTGATTTTCAAACCATCAAAACCAGCCAAAGTCATGTCTGCCCTCATATTCCCACCCCTTTTCCAAATTTTGTAAGTGTCTGAGGGTGCAATCCTTGAGATGAAAGGTATTACAGAACTCTCAAAATGGAATGTAATCTCCATGTAAAAGTCTCTCATCCTTCTCATGGTCCCTACATAACGAGGCAACCTTCTATGCCATTTTTCATCATAATCATTCCAAGAATGCTTAATCATAATCATTGCTATTTTATCCTGTTTATTAATGATAGCTTCTCTAAGAGCACTCCATCCTTCCTTGTTCTTCAAGCTATCATTTGCCCCAGCAACCATGAGCATTTCAGTGGCTACAGCATCACCAAGTTTTGCAGCCAAGTGAAGAGGGGTGTCACCATTTGGCACATCCCTCCTATTCACCACAGCAGAAATTGCAGCAGCCTTCTCATCCTCAGCTATTGAGGCAGCCTCAGTTTTAATCTCATATGGATTACTATGTTTTGGAAGACCTGCAAGTATCTCCTTAAGACCTGTATAATCCTTCAATATTATGGCCTTGTGCACAGAGCTATGAGCATATGCTGAGACATTAATGCCTGCCATACCTCAAGGGTAGAGGGTTCCTACCCACAGTAATCAATAATCACAACCGCACTTTGATTCGATCATCCAAAACTAGAATCAGGAGGAACATAAAAAATGAAACAGTTCCAAGTAAAGTATAAATGAAAACAACCCAATTTTAATCACAACCAAACGGTAGAATCCATATGGCTGAGACAACAATTAGAAGCAAAAACGACAAGGGTCTAACCAACCATTTGATGAGGCATAAATCTATAATGGGAAACTCAAGAATGATAAATGATAAAAATTTGAAGAGGGCAAATTTCATAGAGAAAATAGAAAAAAGAAATATTTACTTATAATGGGAACTAGAAGTGAGAGGCAGATAAAGTTACCTTGAAACAAAAGGCTTAAAATTAGAAAAGATTATTTTAGGCCAGCATGTGTGTGGGTCTCTGAGTGGCAGAGAGAAAATTCAACTGTCCCAAATTAAGCCATAGATATTGAGGGCAATTTCTTCTTTTTCAGAATTTTTTTGGTTTTCAAAACATATTTTGAAACTTTTTTACGAATTCTCTTTTGTGAATGTGTGGATAGGAGTTTTTTTAATCAATATATATTGTAAAACTATTTGTGTCTCATGTATAATGTGTGTTAATTGCTTTAATTAATAAAAGAGACATTAATGGTAATTGACGTTTTGACGTTTCGTAAAATGGTAATTGACGTTTTAACGTTTCACATTAATGGTAATTGACGTTTCGCATTAATGGTAATTAACGTTTTGACGTTTCACATTAATGGTGATTGACGTTTTAAGTTTTGAGGGAAATTACACGAAGTTAACTGGTGACATGGTTCAGTTATATAAAGTGGAACAATAGTGAGTCTCTGATAACGCTAATCTCTCAGAATTCTCTCATTCATGGTCTGCCCATAAAAGTTGTATCAGATCCCTGTCATAGACGATACAAGAAAATCATTAATTCTCAAGATCCTGTATCATGTTCTTGAATGGGCATCGTTGAACATGAATTATTGAATTGCTGATAAAATGCTTACATGTGGTATCAGAGCTTGTGTTTAAAAATTTGTGTTTTTCTATATATAATTATGAATGGGTTATTGATTTTGAAAAGTTAGGGTTTCTAAAATTTATGTCTTTCCCTAATGATTTTATACAGAACCCACGATTTCCAAATTATCGATTTGTAAAATCTTATCATTGGAATTCGAATTATATATAACTAGTATATTACCCGTGCCGATGCACGGGGAAAAAGATAAAAAAATTTGTCGTCCACCGTGGTTGGTTAATCGCACTGCAAACCTTATACTTACAAAATATTGTGTTGCTATTTTGTTCTATATTTCATGTGAAAAAATTACAGCATTGACACAGAACTTTGCAAATATCAACTATAAATAAAAATATGTTATTCAAAGGGATAATTAATTTTGCATACACCATAATACGTTATATTACACCATGTTAATAAGAGGAAGGGATATAAAAAGAAAAAACACATACAAATCATTGCTAACTATAACATTCATCAACAATATCAAGGTAATAATAACACCAAGCAAATATTTTTGTATAAGTTTATTTCTATTTGAATTTATTTTTT
Source organism: Gastrolobium villosum (assembly GCA_032173675.1). Classification (NCBI taxonomy): domain Eukaryota; kingdom Viridiplantae; phylum Streptophyta; class Magnoliopsida; order Fabales; family Fabaceae; genus Gastrolobium; species Gastrolobium villosum. The sequence goes on along the minus strand of JAVKPL010014267.1, from coordinate 37,123 downwards.
TATATATTTTTTAATTGATTATGAATATATATTTAAAATTTTTATGATAAATAATTCTTTTAAAATACATGTATATTATTTTAATTGGTCATACATGTATATTTCAAAATTTTATGTAATTTTTTTATTAAAATTTAAATTTTAAATTCTTTTGAAATAATTATAAATATTCTTTAAAAAATTAATTTTTTTCGTGTAATTTATAATTTTTATATTTTTTTGAATTGGTTATACATACATATAAATTTAAAACTTGTTACGATAAATATTTTTCTTTAAAACTTGAACACAAAGCTGAAATTGAACCACAGTATGACACGTCAGCAAGGTTTCCACATAATGGAATTTGGAAATAAGATGAGCTGTGTGCCAATAAAAATGAGAACAAATCTTGACCTTTGATTTAAAGTAACAAATCTTGTCCATTGAATTGCTTTCGAAAATATATTTTGTTTTGTATTTATTATATTCACCGATTTACCATTATAGGAAACTTTTTTAAAATTTGTAGTGTGAACACAAAGCTGAAATTGAACCACAGTACGACACGTCAGAGAGGTTTCCACATAATGGAATTCCTTTATAATATAAGATATTTGTTTTGTATTTATTATATTCACCGATTTACCATTAAAGGAAATTTTTTTAAAATCTGTAGTGTGAACACAAAGCTGAAATTGAACCACAGTATAACACGTCAGCAAGGTTTCCACATAATGGAATTTGAAAATAAGATGAACTGTGTGCCAATAAAAATGAGAACAAATCTTGACCATTGATTTAAAGTAACAAATCTTGTCCATTGAATTGCTTTCGAAAATATATTTTGTTTTGTATTTATTATATTCACCGATTTTCCATTAAAGGAAACTTTTTTAAAATTTGTAGTGTGAACACAAAGCTGAAATTGAACCACAGTACGACACGTCAGCAAGGTTTCCACATAATGAAATTCCTTTATAATATAAGATTATTATATTCACCGATTTTCCATTAAAGGAAACTTTTTTAAAATTTGTAGTGTGAACACAAAGCTGAAATTGAACCACAGTACGACACGTCAGCAAGGATTCCACGTAATGGAATTCCTTTATAATATAAGATATTTGTTTTGTATTTATTATAGTCACCGATTTACCATTAAAGGAAACTTTTTTAAAATTTGTAGTGTGAACACAAAGCTGAAAACCACACTATGACACGTCAGCAAGGTATCCACATAATGGAATTTGAAAATAAGATGAACTGTGTGCCAATAAAAATGAGAACAAATCTTGACCATTGATTTAAAGTAACAAATCTTGTCCATTGAATTGCTTTCGAAAATATATTTTGTTTTGTATTTATTATATTCACCGATTTACCATTAAAGGAAACTTTTTTTAAATTTGTAGTGTGAACACAAAGCTGAAATTGAACCACAGTACGACACGTCAGCAAGGTTTTCACATAATGGAATTCTTTATAATATAAGATTGTGTTTAAGAATTTGTGTTTTTCCATATATAATTATGAATGAGTTCTTGATTTTGAAAAGTTAGGGTTTCTAAAATTTATGTCTTTCCCTAATGATTTTATACGGAACCCACGATTTCCAAATTATCGATTTGTAAAATCTTATCTTTGGAATTCGATTTATATATATTTATGTATATATGATGACACTGTACGAAATGCATCGTAGAATGATTATATACATGAAATTGTCATTCTCGGTTTTCGTGTGCTTTGTTGAAAAGCATTTGAATTGACTTTGAAAATTTGAAAAGCATGTTAATGACTTAATGGAAACAAATGAATTTTTGAAAAGCATTCGTGTGCAAATTCTTGCATTGGCTTTTCTTTAATGGACAAATTTGTTTTTCAAGTTTGCTTTTCGTTAACTGACATTGACAAAGTGCATAATGACTTTTCGTTAAACGTGAAGCAAAATTTTGAATTGCCTTTGTTAATGGACAAAGGGACAAAAGAAAGAAAACGAAAACATGTTAATATGAATTTGATGGTTTTCGTGTCATTTGCCATTCGATTTAATATGATTTTTCAATAATGCCATTCGGCTTCCATTCGATTTTGCTTTACGTGGAAGTTTTAATGTGATCATCCATGTTCAAGGTACTGTATGAATATTATTGAAAAAATGACAAAGCTTTTTCAATGGATAAAGCTATTTTCAAGGGGTATACATAAAAGCCAGAAATCATCTTTTTCCCGTTGCACTTGAATTTTGGATATACCTTATAGTTTTCATGTTGATTTAAATGATTATGTGATGTGGTTGGATTAAAATTGAATGTGAAAATTTAATCCTATTATTCTTTATGAAATATTAAAGTTTTGGAATTAATTATGGTAGATTTGTTAGTCACCAAAGTGGCCAAATCTTGAAGAGTTATTTTAATTTCAATATTATGAATTTTATTTCAATTACCATGACTGTGATGCTATGAATAGTATGATATAATTTTCTGGTTGTGGTATATTGAATTCATTATTATAGAACAGTTGGGGATCAACCCAAAGGTTGATTATTTGTTTTATAATAATGAACATAGATGTTGGTATTGTTGGCATATTTCCTCATATTTGGACATCCAAAGATGACAAATATTTATGATAGGGGTATGCATCATTTCCAAATTATGTAAAATTTATATAGCATCATTACAGTTAATGTTGTATGTTAATGGATCCCCAAAGGTGAACATTGATATGCATTGAAGTTAGTATAGTTGAATCTGTGAAGTATGTTAGTATGTGACATGTATGACTCAAAGCATTAATGTTTAAATGTTATTCCTTGCAAATGATAAAATGAAAGTCAGTTCTTCCACAAACTGAAAGTGCCATCGAAATGATGAAACTTGTGGAAGAATGATGCTCCCAAACCGATGATAAGTCTCTTGTTGGGACACTTATGAGTACACTGACCACCATGAAGTTTGATGGTTCGCGTACTATGCATGAGCATGTTATTGAAATGACAAGCATTGCGGCAAAATTAAAATCATTGGAAATGGCTGTGGATGAGAACTTCCTTAATGACTCTGCATCATAATGTTGGTACTAAACGTGCCTTAATTAATGAGTGTTCTGCTTACTTGTGGCACAAATGTTTGGGACATATTTCCAAAGAAAGGATGAAAAGATTGGTAAATAATGAAATCCTTTCGGATTTAGACTTTACTGATTTAAATGTTTGTGTGAATTGTATTAAAGGAAAACAAACAAAACACACAAAGAAAGGAGCCACAAGGAGCACTCAACTTCTTGAAATTATACACACTGATGTATGTGGTCCGTTCGATGTTAATGCCTTCAACAAAGAAAAATATTTTATCACTTTCATTGATGATTATTCACGTTATGGTTATGTCTATTTGCTGCATGATAAGTCTCAAGCTGTAAATGTTTTGGAGATTTATATTAATGAAGTTGAAAGGAAATTAGACATAAAGGTGAAGATTGTCAGGTCTGATAGGGGTGGTGAATATTATGGAAGGTACGATGAAAGTGGACAACATCCGGGCCTATTTGCTAAATTTCTGGAAAAGCGTGGTATTTGTGCTCAATACACAATGCCAGGTACACCGCAATAGAATGGTGTATCAGAAAGCCGTAATAGGACCTTACTGGATATGGTTAGGAGTATGTTAAGTAATTGTTCTTTACCTGTTTCATTGTGGACTTATGCTCTAAAAACTGCCATCTATGTATTGAATAGGGTTCCTAGTAAGTCAGTTTCAAAGACTCATCTTGAACTTTGGACTGGTAGGAAACCTAGTATAAGACACCTGCATGTTTGGGGTTGTCAGGCAGAGATTAGATACTACAATCCGCAAGAAAAGAAACTGGATGCAAGAACAATCAGTGGTTATTTCATTGGTTATCCAGAAAAATCGAAAGGGTATAGATTTTACTGTCCTTATCATACTACAAGGATTATTGAATCTGGAAATGCAAGATTCATTGAGAATGGTGAAGTTAGTGGGAGTGAAACACCTCGTAAAGTGGATATTCATGAAGTGAGTATACAAGTTCCATTGACTTATAGCTCTAGCAAAGTCGTTGTTCCTCATGTTATTGAACCAATCAATAATGATGAAAGAAGAATTAACGATCCCACTACTCATGAAGAAATCATTGTTGATGAACCGAATGAACCCATATTAGAAGAACCACAACAAATAGCATTAAGGAAATCTCAAAGAGAAAGGAGACTTGCTATTTCTAATGATTGTGTGGTATATCTACAAGAGTCTGAATTTGACATGAGTATTTAGGATGATCCAGTAATGTTTTCGCAAGCCATGAATGGAGAAAATGGTGATAAGTGGTTAGATGCTGTGAAAGATGAGTTGAAATCTATGGAATAGAACAAGGTTTAGGATCTTGTTGAGTTACCAGAAGGGTGCAAGAGAGTTGGTTGTAAATGGATCTTTAAGACCAAACGTGACTCTCATGGTAACTTAGAACGTTACGAGGCCAGACTAGTTGCAAAGGGACTCACTCAGAAAGATGACATTGACTATAAAGAAACTTTTTCACCAATTTCAAAGAAGGATTCTTTAAGAATCATTATGGCATTGATGGCTCATTATGATCTTGAGTTACACCAAATGGATGTGAAAACTGCCTTTCTAAATGAAAATTTAGATGAAGATGTTTATATGGACCAACCAATGGGGTTCATAGAAAAGGGTAAAGAGCACATGGTGTGCAAACTTAAGAAGTCAAATATACGGACTTAAACAAGCTTCACAACAATGGTATCTTAAGTTTAATGATACTGTTGTTTCCTTTGGATTTAAAGAAAACATCGTTGATCGATGTACATATCTGAAGATCAGTGGGAGCAAGTTTATATTATTGATTCTGTATATTGATGATATTTTGCTGGCAACTAACGATCTTGTTTTTTTTTTAAATGAGACTAAGAAGTTTCTCTCTAGTAACTTCGAAATGAAAGATATGGGTGAGGCAGCTTATGTGATAGGAATAGAAATATTCCGTGATAGATCACAAAGACTGTTAGGTTTGTCTCAAAAAGCATACATTAATAGAGTTCTAGAGAGATTCAGAATGAAAAACTGCTCATCGTCTCCAGTTCCAATTCAGAAAGGAGATAAGTTATGTCATAAAAGTGAATTGGAACAAAAATAAATGGAATGAACTAAAGGTCACATGCTTACTTATAGAAGGTCTAACAATCTTGAAGTGATTGAATACACATATTCAGAATTTGCAGGATACGTAGACACAAGAAAGTCTACATGTGGGTACCTGTATCTTTTAGCTGAAGGAGCTATATCATGGAAAAGTGCGAAGCAGACTGTAAAAGCTGCGTCCACTATGAAAGCTGAATTTGTGGCATGCTTTGAAGCCACGATTCAGGCTAAATGGCTACGGAATTTTATTTCAGGGTTTGAATTGGTCGACAATAATGAAAAGCCGCTGAAAATTTATTGTGATAATTCCGCAGCAGTCTTCTTTTCTGAAAATGACAAGTATTCCAAAGGTGCTAAACATATGGAATTAAAATACATTGTCGTTAAAGAAGAGGTTCAGAAACATAGAGTGTCTATAGAGCATATTAGCACCGATCTTATGTTAGCTGATCCCTTGACGAAGGGACTACCGCCCAAGACATTTACTTGTCATGTATGTAAAATGGGCATTATGTCAGCTACTGAATGATAAAAATTATGGTTATGCATTAAGTGTTGACACTCTTAGCTCATTAATGAATATATGTTTCTGTTATTGTCTTATTTTCAATTTATGTATGCATGCAAGTATATATGATGATATTGAAAATATTTATGGTCCGTTATGAAGACATTATTGTTGGACATAATGTACACTCCCTATTAAAGTATCATATTAGGAAGAAGAGTCAATATAGTAGTACATGAAAGGGACTATGCCGACTTGATAGCATACAACCGCCATGACTCATGTTGATTTTATTTTTAATAATGAATTATGATGACGTCAATGTATGGAACATTTTAGCCTAATAAATGCGCATTATAATGAATGTTAATTAAATCATGAAGGGACACCTTATGACATGAGCCAAGTGGGAGAATGTAAAACTATTTGTGTCTCATGTATAATGTGTGTCAATTGCTTTAATTAACAAAAGAGGCATTAATGGTAATTGACGTTTTGACGTTTCACATTAATGGTAATTGACGTTTTGACGTTTCACATTAATGGTAATTGACGTTTCGCATTAATGGTAATTGACGTTTTGACATTTCGCATTAATGGTGATTGACGTTTTAAGTTTTGAGGGAAATTACACGAAGTTAACTGGTGACATGATTCAGTTATATAAAGTGGAACAATGGTGAGTCTCTGATAACGCTAATCTCTCAGAATTCTCTCCTTCGTGGTCTGCCCATAAAAGTTGTATCAGATCCCTGTCATAGACGATAGAAGAATCTTAACCATTAATAATTAAATCAACGGCGATAATTGTGTAACTTCCTATTCTTATTTTTTTTCCTCTCCTTCTTTATCACCATTAACTCACTCATGTAATTATGATTGCCCTATATGACATGATCATATTAATTAACAAATGAAAGGATTCACTCCGGCCAAAGTGCAAGCTAGTTAAGCTGGTAAAGCTATTTACGGTTTATTGCAGAGACCTAAATCTGTGCGAATAAAAAATATTTATCATTTAAAACATAAAAACAGATTAACAGTGTATGTATGTGTCACTGTGTCAGTATATTATTTAAAATATTTTCATATTTTCATGCATTACCCAAGTACTACATAGCTAATACTAATAATTAGTGATCAGTAAAATACAAAAATAGTTAGTATGTTGAAAATTATAATTTTGATAAAAGAAATGCTAAATACTACGACAGCATTATTTACACTTCACTAAGATTGAGGCCATTGATTACCAGTTTCAAATTTTATTAAGAAAAAAAAAAATTGTTCTAGACCATTGGATAGCCCAGTTTCCAATCCAAAAAATGCCCTTAAATCGTGTTATGCAGACTCACAAATGCAGCCGCTTTATAAAGATCCTATTTGACACATTTTTTTTAAGTTAAAAATTATTTTCAAGTTAAAATAAAAAAAGCATTAAAAATAAAATTACAAGTTATTTGATGATTATATACATTTTTTGGGTTTAGTGTTTGTATTGTACTTTTAAAGGATATAAATTTATGTCATTTTAAATGAAAGACACGAGCAATGAAAATCATGAGAGAGAAAGTTGGCATTTTTTTTAAAATTTAAAATTTAAATAAAGAAATGTTAGGTTGTGTCTTTCTCTCACTTAAAATAACACAACTCTATGTCCTTTAAAAAGACAAATATTTTTTCCAAAATTTTTAGGGAGTGTACTGGAGTAGGATTTTAAAAGATTTTTTGAGATAATTTTTTTATAAATTTTAAAAGACTATTTAGAATTGGAGCGACTTTAAAGATTTTTTTTTACAATTAAGATTTCATAATATTGGATTTTAAAGGATTTTAATAGAATTTATAAGATTTGAAAGGATAATATGGATTTATAAGATTTTTAAAAATCATATAAATTTTAATCAAAATTACAAAAGTCAATAAAAAGTAGAATGTTATACTTACAATCTATTTTTGTTTTTAATCTTTTACAACTATATCTTAACCGTTGATTTCAGTCAATCAACAGTTATCATTCATTATAAATTAAATATTAATTAATGAGCTTGATTGCGAAAATAATAATCATTGATTAACATAAATCAACGGTTAAGATATGGTTGCAAAAGGTTATAAATGAAAATAGGTTGTAAATATAACATTCCCCATAAAACAATAACAAAGAAATACAATGAAATTAATGAAAAAAAGTAAAATCTAATATAATTTTCTCAATCAGTAAAACATAATATAATTTTTAACAAACATTTAAAATTACTAAACAACAGCTTTTCACATATCTAAAGTTATATTAGTCCTCCATGCATTAGTATTTTTTCGTTCCTGTTCTTGGGTTTGACCAATGGGTTGAAAATTATCTTATTCATTTGGTATCAAAGCTATGCATATATGATTATAAGACCCAATTTTTTTTAATTATTAAAATAATTCTAAATTTGCATATAGAACCTAAAGTTCATGACAAGATTTCGTTTGGAATTTTCTGCAATTGATCTTGAAAACCTTGGGGTTTTTGTTCTACGTGATGAGAGTTTTCTAATCATATATCATATGTATAATATCTCGTAAATTTAAATGTGAATTTATATGATATAATGTGGGTTAAAAGGGAAGGATTAGTGAAAATCCTGAAATTGGGGTCAAAATGTGTACCAAGGGCAAAATGATAATTTGGAAAAAACGTAAACCGAGGCATGAAAATTGGAGTTGGAGATCTCAAATGATAAAAATAATGTCGGAAATGGATTCAGGATGAAAAATTGAGTGAATAGGCAAGTTTTGAAAATTTTGATGAAGTGATTTTTTGGTGTAAAAATACTGCAGTATAATTGTACCGATAGGAGTGAAATTTTTATGAGTATTTTGAGAAAATAAAAATATGTCATGAACCAGAAAAATATGTAGGTTTTGAATTTATGTTTGGAATTGGGTGAAGGATTAAAGTTAAATCGCGTGTGGGACCCGCTGAACCAAACCCACTTACTTTTTCCCCTTCCCCTCACGCTCTCTCTTTTCTCTCTCCTTCTTTCTCTTTTTTTTCTTCTTCCTTCGCGCAGCAACCATGGGAGGAAGGGCAAGAAACTTTCTTGCCCTTTTTCCACTCTTTTGAGCCACCAAACCAATAAAGTTCCAACACCAAAGTTGTTTGTAGTGAGGTTGTGAGTATATTACCCTTCTTGAGAGAGTCATGAAAGTGAGTGTATAATGAGATCGTTTTCCACCCATTTGTGCAAAAACATGGGATTTTGGGGAGCATTGGTGATGTTTTGGCTTGGATGGGCACTTGATCTTCAACCATTGGAGCCTAAAGAAGCTATTGGTTGAAAGTACTCTTAGTTTCATGGAGTTTTTGTGAAAATCATAAAATGGGTTTTGTGTGGAAGTTGTGTTGGATGATTTGTGTAGTTAGAGAGCTCAAATGGAAAATTTGCATTAGATGATTATGTCTTAGAATGATGTATTTGAGCTAGAAATGCAATCAAATTTATTGGTGAAAAATGCTCATAACTTAGGATTTTTGTATGATGCCTAAGATTTGTGAAAATTGAATTGTGTAAGAAATTGATTGATAAGTAATTGGATGATGTTGTAATATGATTATATGATGAGTATGAGTGTTGAATTGGATTGAATACCCCTAGATTGATTGGCATGGAAATTGATTGATGATCATGTTGTTGACCATATAGGTTGCCTCTCTTGGACGCTATGGAAGCGGATTAAGCTTGGAGCTTACGTATGGAGCATTGGCTCGGAGTTGAGGTAAACCTTTGGAACTCGGGTTTAGTCCCTTGTGTGCTCCACCACGCCTAGTGGAAGGTTGTGGTTGGAAATTGTGTTGTTGAACATTGTATGAATATGTATATTCATGCATTATTGCTTGATTGTGTGACATGCTTGGAGCATGTTGTGTGTGAATTGTTTGATATCTGGCCAGTAGATGTGTGTTGGTTTGGACTTCCGCTGGATAATTCCGTTGGGGATTCCAGTCGGGTTTTGCCGTGGGACCGACTCTGGGAGCGGTACCAAGATGATCCAAACGTTGAGAAACTTTGCTGACTTAGTGACCCAATGCAAGAAGGTCGAGACTGTTTATGGTAGGTATCCAAAATCTGATACGGTAAAAGAGTAAGAGATTAAGAGGACATCTGGTCCTTCCGGTAATACTAATAGAGGAGGCTTCAATAATAATAGGGGCAGGGGGTTGCATGTAAGGCAGCCTCCTGGTCAATTCAAGAGGGGTGGAACCCCTGGTGGTGGTGGTGCTGCGGACAGATATTTTACCCCACAATGTGGGAAGTGCAAGAAATACCACAGAGGTGTATGTGGTGCTGGTCCGTTGGCTTGTTTTAAATGTGGTCAAAATGGCCACTTTGCTAGAAATTGTCCATCTTCTTCGGGACAGGCTGCGAATCTGCAGGCCTTGCCGACCGCGACTACTACTGCTACTCCTACTGCTGCTGTTCCTACTGTTGGACGAGTATATACTACAAATGCTCAACATACTGAAAAGGCTCCGAATTTGGTAAAAGGTATAATTTTCCTCTCTAATGTTGATTTGCCTGTGTTATTTGATTCGGGAGCAACGCATTCTTTTGTGGCGGACTATGTGGCTAAAGCGTTGGACTTAAGAGTAACACGAATGATTCCTCCGATGCGTATTACTACCGCTACAAGAGAGGTTAGTGAATCGTCTTGGATTTGCGAAGATGTGAAGTTCACCTATTTAGGCAGGGGTTACACCATTGATTTAATTATCTTACCCCTGGCCTCTGTCAATTTGATATTGGGGATGGATTGGTTGTCTCGGAATTGTGCAATGATTGATTGCTGCGGAAAGAGGTTGTTACTATCTCACGAGAGGCCGTCTGTTTGTCCGTCTTTGTATTTGTCTGTCAGTCAAACTTTGAAAGCCTTGAAGGCTGGAGATCTGGGTTATGTCCTTTTGGGCGGATTGGTGGGTGACAAAAAGGAGGAGATTTCTTCTATTCCGGTTGTTAATGAGTTTGAGGATGTATTCCCTGATGAGATACCGGAATTTCCGCCTGAGAGAGAGATTGAATTCTCGATTGACCTATTGCCTGGGGTGGGGCCGATCTCCTTGGCTCCATACCGGATGTCACCACTTGAGTTGGCCGAGTTGAAGCAACACATTGAGGAACTATCTGCGAAGAATTTTATTAGGCCGAGTGTGTCTCCGTGGGGAGCACCGGTGATATTTGTGAAGAAAAAGGATGGTAGCATGAGATTGTGTACTGACTACCGACAGTTGAATAAAGTGACTATTAAGAACCGGTACCCGTTGCCGCGCATTGATGATTTATTAGATCAGTTGAGGGATGCCTGTGTGTTTTCGAAGATTGATCTCCGGTCCGGATATCACTAGATTCGGATTAAACCGGAGGATGTACCTAAAACAGCTTTCCGATCCAGATATGGACATTTTGAATATCAAGTGATTCCTTTCGGGCTTACTAATGCCCCTGCGGTGTTCATGGATTATATGAACCGCATCTTTAAACCGTATTTGGACCAGTTTGTAATTGTATTTATTGATGACATCTTGATCTATTCTAAGAGTAAGGAGGAGCACATCGACCATCTGAGGACTGTGTTGCAGGTGTTGAAGGATAAGAAACTATATGCTAAACCGTCTAAGTGTGAATTCTGGTTATCTGAGGTGCAATTTTTGGGTCATGTTATTTCTGCAAGTGGTGTTGTAGTGGATCCAAGCAAGATTGAAGCGGTAAGCGACTGGGAACGACCTAAGACTGTGACCGAGATTAGAAGTTTTCTGGGGCTTGCTGGTTATTATCGCCGGTTTATACAGGGATTTTCTGCAATGGTTCTACCGTTGACCCGATTGACACGAAAGGATACTCCTTTTGTGTGGACCCAGGAATGTGAGGACTATTTTCTGTTACTCAAAGAGAAGTTGACCACTGCTCCGGTGTTAACTCTACCTGATCCGGAGGGTGAGTTTGTTTTATATTGTGATGCTTCTAAGAAAGGTTTAGGGAGCGTACTAATGCAGGAAGGAAAAGTGATTGCCTATGCGTCCAGACAGTTAAAGTCGCATGAAGAGAATTATCCGACGCATGACTTAGAACTGGCTGCTATTGTGTTTGCCTTGAAAATCTGGAGGCACTTTCTGTATGGGATGAAATTTGCTGTGTTCAGTGATCATAAAAGCTTGAAATATTTGTTTGATCAGAAGGAGCTGAATATGAGGCAGCGTAGATGGGTTGAATTTTTGAAAGATTATGACTTTTAGCTGAAATACCACCCGGGAAAGGCTAATGTTGTGGCAGATGCATTGAGTAGGAAGTCTGTCAATTTATCTCATATGATGATGTGGGACAATGAAATAATTGAACAATTTCGGGACATGAAAATAACAGATTTCTTTGCAGGGAGAATGTGTGATATGGAGTTGACTCGGATTGAGAACGAGCTGCACGAGAAGATTAAAGAGACTCAGATTCGCAATAAAAGTATTAAATATTTGAAAGGCCAGAGTGGTATATCTGTTAATGAACAGGGACTATTTTTATATCAGGGCAGGATTGTTGTGCCCAAGGAACTTGCAGAGGAGGTTATGACGGAGGCCCACAAGGGTCAATATGCTATCCACCCAGGTGCCACAAAAATGTACCAAGATTTGAAAGTTAAGTTCTGGTGGCCTGGGATGAAAAGGGATGTTGCCGAGTACGTATCTAAGTGCTTGGTTTGTCAAAAAGTAAAAATAGAGCATCAGAAACCTGCTGGATTACTTCAGCCGCTGGATATACCAGAATGGAAATGGGAGAGTATTTCGATGGATTTTGTTGTGGGATTGCCTCGAACTCAGGCTGGTTACGATTCGATTTGGGTTATTATGGACCGACTCACGAAGTCTGCACATTTTCTACCAGTACGAGTGGATTTCACCACAGAGAAGCTGACTACGTTGTATGTAAAGGAGATTGTTAGACTCCATGGGATACCGATTAGCATTGTTAGTGATCGGGACCCGAAGTTTACTTCACGCTTTTGGGGAGCTTTACAGCAGGCTTTTGGCACTCAGCTTCGACTGAGCACTGCGTATCACCCGCAAACTGATGGTCAGACTGAGAGGACCATACAGACACTTGAGGATATGCTGAGAGCTTGCACATTGGAACAGGGTACTGCCTGGGATAGGTACTTGCCATTGGTGGAATTTTCTTATAATAACAGTTTTCACTCCAGTCTGGGTATGGCACCGTATGAGGTTTTGTATGGGAGGAGGTGTCGCACGCCCACTTGTTGGACTGAGGTAGGCGATAAAGAAAGATTTGGTCCGGATTTTGTGCAGGAAACAACAGTACAAATTGAAATGATCAGAGAAAAATTGAAACAGGCACAGAATCGGCAGAAAAGCTACTATGACAATAAGCATAGACCGCTGGAATTTGAGGAAGGTGACCATGTTTTTGTACGATTGTCTCCGATCACGGGTGTTGGCCGTGCGTTGGGTGTGAGGAAGCTGAGTCCACGGTTCATTGGACCGTATCAAATTATGAAAATGGACGGATTAGTGGCCTATCAGCTTGCCTTACCCCCGCAGTTGTCCAATTTACATGATGTTTTTCATGTGTCGCAGTTGCGACGTTATGTCCCGGATGAATCACATGTGGTGATACCAGATAATATTGAAATTAGGGAGAACTTGAAGACTCCCGTTGGTCCTATTGCGATATTGGACCGCAGTGAAAAGAGATTGAGAAGTAAAGTTATTCCCATGCTGAAGATTCAGTGGGAAGGCCGCACACCTGAGGAGGCTACTTGGGAGCGGGAGGACGAGATTCTCCGGCTGTATCCTGAGTTAGCAGGCAAGTATGATTTAATTTTGCGGACAAAATTTCTAAAAGGAGGGGTGAATATAACACCTCATAAATGTAAATGTGCATTTTATATTATAATGTGAAATGAAAATTGATGGATTAGTGAAAATCCGAGAATTATGGCCAAAATGGGCAAAAAGGGCAAAATGGTAATTGACCAGCCGTGTATTCTGAGGCATAAAAATTGAGTTAGAGATTTCATATGACAAAAATAATGCTGGAAATGGACTTAGGGCGGAAAATTGAGTGAGTAGGCAAATTTGTGAAAAATTGATGAATAGTGACTTTTGAGTGTAAAATACTGCGGTATGAGTGTACCGATAAGTGTGAAATTTTTATCAATATTTTTAGGAAATAAAAATATGTCATGGACCAGAAAAATATGTAGATTAAGAATGCATGATCAGAAATAGTGTCGGGATTAAAGTTAAATCACGTGTGGGACCCGCGGGACCAAAATCCACTTGGCCCCCACACCCTCCCCACGCCTCCCTTCTTCTTTTCTTCCTTTCTTCCCGTGGCTTTCCTCCATTTTCATGAAACAAAGAACCCATTTCCCTCTCTTTCACCATTTGCTCATTTCTTCACCAAATCACTTGGTTTTGGTGTTGAAATTTATTGTAGACAACCTTCTAAAGCCATTGGTGATACCCTCAAGCCTTGAAATCGCCTCCTTGGGACGTTTTGGAGCAAGGGAAGATCCGAGTTCTTGGGTGTTCTTGGTGTTTTTGAAGTTTTTGGATCTCCTTTGGATTAGTGAAGCCTTGGTGGTGTGTCTACCATAGATTGTGAGTATATTTGTGGTATCTTTATGGTTGTTTTTGTAGATCTAGAAATTTATGCACTAAGTCTTTAATCTTAGATGTGTGATGATAGAGAGCCCAAATGGAAAAATGCTATTAGATGAAAATGCCTTAGAATGATGCTTGTAAGCTAGAAATGCTATGATAAATTTTGGTGAAAAAGTGAGATTTTTAACTTAGGAAAAATTTGGGAAATTTCATGAAATTTGAGGTTTTGTGTAATTTGGAAAATGTTGATCATGATGTTGATCATTGTAGGGTGCCTCACACGGACGTGATTGTGAAGGATTGAATTGGAGCGTACGTTTGGAACAGAATTGTTTGTGTTGAGGTAAACCCTTGGAACTGGGGTTTAATCCCTTGTGTGCTCCACCACACCTAGTGGAAGGTTGTGGTTGGATTTTTTGTTTATGGCATTGTGTGATTATGTGCTTCTATGCCATATTGCTTGAATTGTGTGAAAATTGTTTGGTCACTGGCCAGTTGACGTGTGTTGGTTTGGACATCCGCTGGATAATTCCGCTGGGGATTCCAGTTGGGTTTTGCCGTGGGGTCGACTCTGGGAGCGACACCAGGATGATCCAAACGTGGGACTTCCGCTGGATAGGGCTCATGAGGAGTTCCAGTTGGGTTTTGCCATGGAGTCTTCTCAACCATGGGAGAGGCGCCAGGAATGTCTCGGGAGTTATATGATGGAGTCCCTGAACGTAAATCCAATTGTGGATGTTCTCGGTTTGTCTCCAGTTGTTGGTGATATTGTATGTCATGCATATTATATGATGTTATATTTGCACATTGAGTGAGCCATGGAGTGGAGAAAGCCTCTAGCTCCATTGGTTTACTGAGATATATTTGTATATCTCACCCCGTGTTTGGGGGACCACATTTCAGGGCATTATGAGCCGGGAGGAGCTTCGGGCAAGAAGCCCGCTTAGTGGACAGCGGATTGCATGTGGTGCAGTGAGCTTGCATGATATTTTGGAGGAGACTATGGAGTGCACATAGCATGCCATCTAGTATTTTGAGACTTAGGTCATGAACATATTGCATGATGTTATTTCCATGCTTTTGTAGTGTTCATGATTACTTTCTAAGTCTTGTCTATTACTGTATATTCATGCCATGGATAAACTGTATATTTTGAGTGAGCATGAGACTTGTCCATTGCCACATTTCTTGTATTTGAAGCCTTGGCATCTTATGTTGTAAAATGGTCCATCTTTGTTGTAAAATGGCCATGATCTTAAAGACTTTGTAAAGGATGCATTATTGAATGAAAATGCATGATGGAAGGGCCTAGAGCCTACATTAGGGTATGTGTAAGTGTTGTGTGGAGTATTAAGGTGTTAGGAATGGATTACACAACTCTTTTTGGACTTAAAAAGCTGTCTACTATCATTTTTACTGCATAGTAATCGATTACCCAAGCATGGTAATCGATTACCATGCAACAGGGGACGAAATAAATGCTACTGTCTGCCTGGTAATCAATTACCAGAGGCTTGGTAATCGATTACCAAGTGGAGTAATCGATTACCCAACCTTGGTAATCGATTACCAGAGAACAGGGGATGAAAAATTGGCTACTGCCTCATTTTGTTAACTGGTGGTAATCGATTACCACCCCCTGGTAATCGATTACCACAGTGTAAATTTTGAAAATTCAGGTTTTTCTAGACTAAAAGAAAGGGGCTTAACTTAGTGTGTAGAGCTCCAAATGGTGCGCGGTTTGAAACCACGCGTAGCTAATGTAAAGGGCTATAATATGGTAAGAGCTGAAAGTAAAATGATGAGTTTGAATGAGTTGAATAAAAAGAAAGATTAGTGATGTTAGTAAACTGAATGATTCCGCGAATTGCACTTACGATTATAGTGTTGTTTTAATTGATTACGGATAAGGTTATTGTTTACTAAAAGGAATGTGTTAAAGAAAAAAAAAAGTTGCCCGTAAATTAATTAACTCAATTACTGTGATTGTAACTGCGCTTAATATCATAATCAATGTTAACAATACTGGTACGTAACGGGCTGTTACACACATTAAGTGAGCCATGGGGTGGAGTGATCCTCTAGTACCCTTGTTTTACTGAGATATATTTGTATATCTCACCCTACGTTTGGGGACATCATTTTAGGGTAGGTTGAGCCTGGAGGAGTGGAGCATGAGGTGCATATGGAGGGCACATCATGTTAGAGGATTCAGTTGGAGACATTTAGCATAGGATTTTATGTTTTGAATTGCGGCCATGAACTTGTGCATGATGAAAATGCCATGCATTTGTAAATGTATAACTATACTTGATGTATATGTATCTTATGTGTGAGCATGGGATCTGTCCATAGCCACCTATGATGTCTTGGAAGTATGTAAATGTAATGTAAAGGGCTTTAAGCCTAATTTATGAATTGATGATTTGTATGGTTAATAAGAACATGAAATAGAACATTGGCGATTGAAACATAAGGAATATTATGCATGTGATTGGACTGTGATGGGTTGTAAGTGCCCCAAGGCGTTGTTGGTTCTTGTGTGTGCCACCCATTTGATTTTATATATCTTATGTATTTAGGTTGCATTGGCAATTGGGGATTGTTGTAAAAATAAAGGGAATTTTGGCCAATTTTCGAGAAATTGGCATGTTTTTAGTGAACTTTGGGAGAACGTATCTCCCTCCACTGTGGTCCAATAGGGTTGGGCCTTACACCATTTTGAAGATGGTGTTACCCTCTATATTGTGTCAAAATTTGGGGTTAATCGGAGTTAGAAATGGGACGATAGAAGGTCGAGAACTCGGGCCCCTGGGGTGGCTCCTACACAAGTGCAGGAAGCTGATTGAAAATTTTGACAGTGCTGTGGCGCCACCTGGCGCCATGGGTATGTAAAAAACACGAAAATTGCAATTTCAGGCAGTGGTGTGGCGCTGGTTTGCGCCGTAATGGCGCCGCTGTCAGGAAAATATTACGTTGCTTTTTTAAAACACATATCTTAAGCTACGATGCTCAGAATTGAGCGCGGTTTGAACCCACGTGAAGCTAAGGAAAAAATCTATAACATAATAAGAGATGAGAAGTATTTGAGGGACAATGAATTTTTGGAGAAAGCGAAATGGTTATGGCCTTTAGGGCTTTACAGAGGGAATGTATTTGATAAAGTGGTGATTAATTTAAGGGTTTTATGGGAACCCTGTGAGTCTAATAATAAGTGAAATAAATTATGTCAATAGATGAAATAAGTCTTCCGCAATGTGTCACTGTTACGGTCACAGCTTTTAGTTATTACGCTTAAACGGTTTTGAATGTTGCATAATGAATGAAAAAAGTTTACCCGCATTTTATAAATGAACTGCTGTGATTGTAACTGCGCTTAATATCATAATTAATGATAACAACACCGTTGAACAACGGGCACTAGATGTACTATTATGTCTTAGAATGATGTATTTGAGCTAGAAATGCAATAAAATTTATTGGTGAAAAATGCTCATAACTTAGGATTTTTGCATGATGCCTAAGATTTGTGAAAATTGAATTGTGTAAGAAATGGATTGATAAGTAATTGTGTGATGTTGTAATATGATTATTGTTAGTATATGGGTGTCCTAGAGACAATCTTTTGAAAAAATAAAGGACACTAGATGTAGAACTTTGTTTGTCGCAAATAAATGAAAGCACTATTTATTCAGTTTCATATTGTGTCTCGATATTATTGTTAATATTATATAAACGAACTGGATAAACCCCTTGGAATAGAACAGTTATCTCTTGAGTATCTGTGATGAGATCACAATCATGAGGATTCAAAGATATCGCATTTCTATTCCTAATTATATGTTCCTAGTCTAGAGACACTGAGTATGGGGATCAGTGATCTCGGGTAAGACTAGTACGACTTATCTACTTGTATATGGATACAAGGTAAAGACCTCATGAGCTACTGATATGGAGATATCTTAGCTAAAGTCGTGGGTGGACCTATAAGAGTATAGCTCGCACTGAACAGACCCAAAAAGAGACTCTATGAGGAAATCTCACAGATAGTGTCATTAGAGTAATCTCTTTATGTTTGGGTATGTCTTTCCTTAGACCAGAAGTTATTACCTAGACTGTGTTCTTGAAGGCATGTTTTGATTGTATGCCTCGTCTGCCTGAAACATGTAGACTCATAGGTATACTGTTGGGCGTGTCCTTAAAGGGCACATGGCTAGGGTAATAAGCTGAAGGAATTCGTCAAATCTCTGTGAGAGATTAGGTTATCTGTAAACCGGAGAAATCGGGATGACATTTACAGGGAATCGGGAATCTATGCATAGTAAAAGAGATCATGAGATGATCTGCCTTTAGAGTCAGTAAATTGAAGATTCCCTATTTCGAATAAAGCATACCCTAAACCGCAGGGGTTGATACATTTCTTTACCCTAGGTTAATGGGAAGATAACCGAGACGAAGGGAAATATATACGGTAACCAAATATGTGCAATAGGATGATCAAGTAATTAATCTGACTAGTTCTGGGGCAACAAAGCATTGCTAGTGCTCTGTGTTGTCATTAATTGGGTTGTGGGCTTGTTGGGCCCAAGCCCAGTTATGTCAGAAGCTAAGTTGGACCTAATGGGTCACACACTAACACCTTGTAGTCATGATGAACTAGCTTTAAAGGTATTGGGCCTAATAATGGTTGTTAGCCCAAGAAGCTGTTTGGAAGCCCACCTAAATGGGTGGAGGGTGCATGGAGCTTAGTTATGGGCTTGGATAGTACAAGCCATTACTAATTAATTTAATTAGTTAAATTAATAATCAAACATTTGAATTTTGAATTTTGAATTCGAAATTTGAATTTGAAATTTGAATTTTGAAATTTGAATTTGGAATTTGAAATTTGAAATTTGAAATTTGAAATTTGAAATTTGAATTTGGAATTTGAATTTTGAAATTTGAATTTTGAATTTGAAATTTGAAATTTTGAATTTTGAATTTGAAATTTTGAATTTTGAATTTTGAATTTTGAATTTTGAATGTTTGAACACTTGAATTCAAGTGTTTGAAATCGAATTTGAATTGGCTATGAAAAGTTGTTTCATAACAAAAGGATAAAATAAGATCTTATTGGAACAAATTCCTTGGGTCAAGAAGAGATCTTTGGAGCATACCTTGGGGCTGTTTGGGGCGCATACTTAGGTGATAAGTATGTCATCTTGTCACTTAAAACAAAGCTCCAATCAGATTTGGTAGTTGAGAGAATAAGTGGGTGAGTTGGTTCAAATTTTGAATGCAACTACTCAACATATTTGGACCCTTTCTAGGGCTGAATTATGCGCATGAAATAAATACTATATGATAGTTTATGAATCTGATTTTGAACTTAGTTTCATGAGGATAAGATTGGAGGTGGTTGACAAGATTTGTTTTGCAACAACTGCACCTTATCCTCCCTTATTCATGCGCCACTTTCAAATGGTTTTGAAATGATAATTTCATTTAATTATCATTCTCTCTTCCTCCTAGTGTGCGCATAACAAGACACTAGTTCCTCTCCTTAGGGTTTTGAAAAAACCTAGCCTACACTCCTTCATCTCATGCACCATTCTGTAGGGTAGTTCACTACACCTTTCCAAACAGAATACCTAGCCTCCACCTTCACCACTTGTGCGCATAGCAAGCCTCATTGTGGTGATCATCTGGTGGCTTTCAAGAAGGCGTTCTTGCATCATTGACGAACGGTGGTGTGGATCACCGTTAGAGGGTTTGAACCCTTCAGACCTGACAACTGATCTCCCTGACTGATCAGGCCAAAAACAAGGTAACATCATGCTGTCTTAAAGCATGAATCCATGTGTGCATGTATGTTTCCGCAGTAAAAATTTTGTTTTTGCACCTTACATGCTTTGGCCTTCAAAGGCCAGTTTACTTTCAATTATATGATGAGTATGAGTGTTGAATCGGATTGAATACCCCTAGATTGATTGGCATGGAAATTGATTGATGATCATGTTGTTGATCATATAAGTTGCCTCTCTTGGACGCTATGGAAGCGGATTAACCTTGGAGCTTACGTATGGAGCATTGGCTCGGAGTTGAGGTAAACCTTTGGAACTCGGGTTTAGTCCCTTGTGTGCTCCACCACGCATAGTGGAAGGTTGTGGTTGGAAATCGTGTTGTTGAACATTGTATGAATATGTATATTCATGCATTATTGCTTGATTGTGTGATATGCTTGGAGCATGTTGTGTGTGAATTGTTTGATCTCTGGCCTGTAGATGTGTGTTGGTTTGGACTTCCGCTGGATAATTCCGTTGGGGATTCCGGTCGGGTTTTGTCGTGGGGCCGACTCTGGAAGCGGTACCAGGATGATCCAAATGTGGGACTTCCGCTGGATAGGGCTCATGAGGAGTTCCAGTTGGGTTTTGCCATGGAGTTATCTCAACCATGGGAGTGGCACCAGGAAGATTCCGTGAGTTATATGATGGAGTCCTTGAAAGTAATCCAGTTGTGGATGTTCTTGGATTGTGCCCAGTTGTTGTGATATTGTATGTCATGCATGTCATACTTTGTTATATGTTGCACATTGAATGAGCCATGGGGTGGAGTGATCCTCTAGTACCCTTGGTTTGCTAAGATATATTTGTATATCTCACCCCGTGTTTGGGGACATCATTTCAGGGTTGGTTGAGCCTGGAGGAGTGGTGCATGAGATTCATATGGAGGGCACAACATGTTAGAGGATTCAGATGGAGACATTTAGCATAGGATTTTATGTTTTGAATTGCGGCCATGAACTTGTGCATGTTGAAAATGCCATGCATTTTTATATGTATAACTCTACTTTGATGTATATGTATCTTATGTGTGAGCATGGGATCTGTCCATAGCCACCTATGATGTCTTGGAAGTATGTAAATGTAATGTAAAGGGCTTTAAGCCTAATTTATGAATTGATGATTTGTATGGTTAATAAGAGCATGAAATAGAACTTTGGCGATTGAAACATAAGGAATATTATGCATGTAACTGGACTGTGATGGGTTGTAAGTGCCCCAAGGCGTTGTTGGTCCTTGTGTGTGCCACCCATTTGATTTTATATACCTTATGTATTTAGGTTGCATTGGCAATTGGGGATTGTTGTAAAAATAAAGGGAATTCCGGCCAATTTTTGGGAAATTGACATGTTTTTAGTGAACTTTGGGAGAACGTATCTCCCTCCACTGTGGTCCAATAGGCTTGGGCCTTACACCATTTTGAAGATGGTGTTACCCTCTATATTGTGTCAAAATTTGGGGTTAATCGGAGTTAGAAATGGGGCGATAGAAGGTTGAGAACTCAGGCCCCTGGGGTGGCTCATGCACAAGTGCAGGAAGCTGATTGAAAATTTTGATAGTGGTGTGGCGCCAACTGGCGCCATGGGTTTGTAAGAAACACGAAAATTGCAATTTCAGGCAGTGATGTGGCTCGGGTTGGCGCCATAATGGCGCCACCCGGCACCGCTGTGAGGAAAATATTACGTTGCTTTTTTAAAAACACATATCTTGAGCTACAGTGCTCAGAATTGAGTGCGGTTTGAACCCACGTGAAGCTAAGGGAAAAATCTATAACATAATAAGAGACGAGAATTATTTGAGGGACAATAAATTGTTGGAGAAAGCGAAATGGGTATTGCCTTTAGGGTTTTACAAAGGGAATGTATGTGATAAAGTGGTGATTAATTTAAGGGGTTTATGGGAACCCTGTGAGTCTAATAATAAGTGAAATAAATTATGTCAGTAGATGAAATAAGTCTTCCCCAATGTGTCATTGTTACGGTCACAACTTTTAGTTATTACGCTTAAACGGTTTTGAATGTTGCGTAATGAATGAAAAAAGTTTACCCGCATTTTATAATTGAACTGCTGTGATTGTAACTGCGCTTAATATCATAATTAATGATAACAACACTAGTGAACAACGGGCTGTTACAATATGCATATTTTAATTGAATATTCTAGGAAAGTTTTGAATCTGAATTTTTGAGTTTTATTACATGAAAGTTTAGAAAATTTCTCAAATTCTTTTCAATCATACATTGAAACCTTAAATTGCTTTGGGCCATTTGAAAAACAAGTTTTTAGTTATCTATTGACACAAAAATTGTTTGAAAGTGTTTCCTATAGTGAGGGAATTTCGTTCATGAATGTATTGTTAAGAAATATAGGGTTCATATTTTGAAACTTTCAATCTTTCTTTAAATTGATATTGTTTCATTGATGTAAAATGAAAATTGGTTTGAGGGTTTTAGTTCACCTGTTATTTTCCAACTATTTTATGTTGTTTTTAATACAAAAGTCATACCTTTTTGTGCCATGAAAAACCGCGACTCATAGCTTCAAAACTCACCTTTTAAACTTCCAAGATTTCTCAAAAATATGTCGTTTTTGAGATAGATTATATTAAAATCTCATTGGTTTGTTATTTCTGGGTTGTTTTGTGATGAAAAGAACTCAAAAATATGCTTTTTTTTGAGTTTTGACGAAGCTCGCATGGCAGAACCCAATTTTGAGCGGGTCAACCTGCCAAAGGAAGAAGAAAACACTGCAATAGAGAAATCTCAAGAAATCCTAAGGGTCTGGGTGAGATTGTGAGAGAGGCATCCTATTTATATTTCTTACTAAAAAGTCTCACGAAATCCACACAATAGAAAATCCATTAAAATTGAATGCCACAAGATTGTTTTTCCATTGTTTAAAATCTTGATATACCAATGGATTTGGACGGACTCTAAAATAATCTTTTAAAATTCTAATCGAATACCACGTGACTTTTTCCAATCCATTAAAATCCTAATTGAATACCAATGAATTTTTTTGTCCAAAAGTAATACATTAAAATCATTTGAAATCCCAATCCAATACAGCCCCCTTAGTTTAAAAGTTATTCATTTCAAAAAAGCATACATTTCAAAAAAAGCTGATACGATTTAAAAAAAGCTCCTTCTAGGATCTTTTAGCTTTTGGCTTTTTTTATTATAAAAGAACTTTTATTATAAAAGCTTTCGTAAAAACCTATTTGGCCTAACTTTTTTTTTAAGGAGAAGAGAAGCATAAAAGAAGATCTCCCTAACAAGCACAAAATAAATTTTTTGTTTGAGACAACATCCCTCAATCAGCGCAGAAGTCACAGGTCATTAAGTAAAACACACAAGCTTGGCACTTGGGGGTCAGCCAACTAGTAGGTTGGCCCTTGGATTTAGATCCTCTCATGTGAAAAAGTGGTCAGACCGTTGCACCGTTTGTTTGATGCGACCGACCAATAGAAATTCAAGAATGACTGTGATATTTATACACATAGGAGAGAGAAATATTTTTTTATCCAATGTCAGTTACTGAATGGAAGAGTTACCTACTACGGTTGAATGGAAGAACCATGAGACCTAGCTAGTCCAACAAATCTTCTACTATAATAATAATGGGGTTACATAAGTTCAAGCTTCCCTAGTAATTAACACTAGAGGTGCACTTTCAAACTTCAGCAACAAAGGTAGTATACAAAGTTCTCTTCTTAAAAGGTCATTCTCTCAATTTTCTCTTCAGTGAAATACGATAGCTAACCTTTTACGAGGGTTTTCATTTCTTGTTGTAGGCGAGTCTATTCACCTTCTTTTAAAATATTTTCAATAATGAGGTAGTGACATTTATTAGGAGTGCTTGTTTAGATATTAAGTGTAACATCCCCGTCTTGAGCTGGATCGTTAACATACATATGGTACTAAAGCGCATCATAATTAAACATGCATAATCAGAAGACTTAATTTAAACTTTACTTTTAACCTGCGTAATTCTACGAGATAACTTTTTTCTTTTTCCTTTTCGCTTGATGTAAATCATAGCATAATCTTTTCCAAATTAATTCAGCCGTACTGTCCAACCTTTATACAGAAATTCTTCTTTACTAATTATTTCCAATCAGATAACCATAAGCAATGGTCAATGACCATCAGAATATGATAATTAGTATCATCCCTGACGGAGGCAAACAGACGACATAACGACTATAAATTGGATAATCCCCAGGTTAAATCCCTCTCTTTAAGCAATTCCTGATATTTCGAACAGTCCAATATACATATACATATATAGACTGTCCATTAAAGACTTCAGACCTATCCAAGGGCGCATGCATAATTGGCTCGTGCCACTACACATCTAGTCAGTTACATAAAGTGTACATATGCATCTAACTGAATACATAGTACATATGCCTGAACATCGAATATACATAAGTAATGACAAAATACTCTCTCAAAACATATACAGGCCATAAACGATGAAACAGTCATACATCATAACCTCAAAATAAATACATAATATGGTATCTTAAAAGAATACAGTCTATTCCAAGTAGGGCTATCCAATGATGGACGTCTGTCCTACTATCACTGCATCACCTCTTTGGCTCGAAAGGGCTCTCCCACGATCTGTACACCTGAAATCATGTCCCCAAAAGGGGTGAGATAACGAATCTCTATAAGCTCATGGTTTATGGAGTATTCCCCATTCTTGAGCCCATTCTCTACAAGAAAATTCAGATACAAAACATAGCATATACGTCATATACTGGACATATCAAATCATATCAGATATATGTGACCTCCAAGAGCTTAAGTCTTCCAGTGGATTAGTCAATATATGATAGTGACTTCCAAGGGCTTAGATCCTCCAGTGGGATAATCACAACATGTACGGAGTGCCTCCTAGAGCTTAGATCCTCCAGTTGATTAGTCAACGCACATGCCCTCAATGGCCATGAACTACATATACATATCACATCATCTTATCATACATATCTATATGAATACACCTATACCAGTTATTAGACGTATAATCATACACTTATACCAACCATAGTCTCACTTGACCATGGTGGAGCATACAAAGAGAGGCATTGTTATAGCTCGTTACGTACCGGTGTTGTTAACATTGATTATGATATTAAACGCAGTTACAATCATAATAGTTCATTTAAAAGTGCGAGTAAACTTTTTCCTTTTCATTACTTAAGCATTTAAAACAATAATAAACCCGTAATGAGTAAAAGCTGTGATCATAACTGAAATCTAAACACGAGATAATTACAATAAATTCCTAACTATCATATAATTCTTCTGTCAAGTCACTAAGGGGTTCCCATAAACTCAGCATAATTCTCACTTTTACGATTTTTTCATAACTGAACATGGTTCAGTAATCTGGACATTGCAAGAGATTTAGTGTTTACAAGCCTATCATATTTTAGTATGTTATTTTAGACTCAATTACCTTTTCGACAAGCTATCACACGCTCCATAAAGTTCTCGTTTGATCCGATTATCACCGTTTGAAGTTGGACAAGCAAAGCTGTCAGCCAACTTCAAACAGGGAACCAAACATACCCTACCATTTATAAGATTAGGAACAAACTACATCACCAATTAATATAAAAATTTTATACAGTAAACTAGACATCTTAATCTTCAATTTGACATATCATGGGCCTAATTTGACTAATAATTGAGGGAGATATAAATTTCTCAAAACTGCCACCTCACAGCCCCCAAGTGCAAGGCATTCTGGGCAGTCCTCATTCTACTGCATTTATAGGTTTACGTACAACTCCAATGGCTACCAAATATTGACACAATATATGTGACATCTTAATCTTCAAAATGTTGTATGGAACGTCCCTATTGGACTTCTGTGGAAGGAAATATGCTCTCCCAACAATGACCCAAAAATTGCCATTTTATATAAATTTTGACGGCATCTCCTTTGTTTATCCAACCTATCACACTTTATCAAAAAGTGTGTTATTATCATCAAATGGTACCTAATAAACATGGGTGACACTCAAGGACCAACAATGCCTTGGTGCTCTTACAATCCATTACAATTTGTGTCAATTTCCTCAAGTTACAATTCAATGCTTGCATTGTCAAAACTTATACTTATTTCAATCACATTATTCCATTAGCATGCATTCTTCACATTAAACATAAATCATATCCTAGAATTGGCCTATTACCCTTTCATCACATACAAGCTTTAAATGTTACACAAGATCCATAATAATAATATTACAATTCTCCAAATGCTTAACATAAATACAAATAAGTCCTCAAATCAAAACATAATGAATCGACAACTAGACTTAGGCAAAATATGGCATAAACAAATATGACAATATGCATAATCCTAAACCCATATACAATGTTCATGCACTAAGTCTAGTCTATTCCAAAAGTGGCATCAAAATGCAAAACAATCTATGTGTCCAAGTGCCCATCCTATGAGCCTCTTGCCCATAGCTGCAGCCCCACTGCAACTACCTGAAATAAATCCCCAAACACTGGGTGAGATATACGAATATATCTCAGTAACCCAGAGATTCTGGAGATTACTCCGCCCAATGGCTCACTCAGATGTAAGTCAACAATGCATCATAAAAACCAAAACGGGATAAAGCAAGGATTTAGTGAAGTAGAGATGCATATGGAGTAAACATACGATGAAGCTGGAATGGTCAATGCCAAAACAACCCAACATCCGGCCTATTGGCCTCGGCATATAGCCTACGGGATCTCATCCAATGATGTTTTCCCAGAACATCAACCAAGGCACTCTCCATCCATATACACCCGAGACATTCCTAGAGTGCTCCTCAATGGATAACAGCTCTATGGCCCCAGGCCAACTGGAACCCCCTCACTGAGACCTATCCGGTGGAAGTCCGTAATGCTCGAAGGCAACTATCTACTGGCCAGAGAAACAGTACATCCTAGGCACCCAATATACATACATATATGCATGAACATGTTATAACACATCATTAACATACACTCCTAACCACTACCCCAAGGGGCATGGTGGAGCACACATGAGAATTAACCCCAATACCAAGGGATTACCTTTAAGCTTGCTTCCTTTTCCAATTCGCTTAGACACCAATAGACTATCCAAGCTTACTTGATTCAACCAAGTCACCTATTAAAAATGACATTGCCCACTTAATTCATGACTTCCAATATATACACATTACTACTAACAACCACTAAAAACATGTTTTTTTAACTTGAAGAAATCATATTATGTCTTGTGTACTTTAAAATCTTCAATTAAAGTAACTCCCTTATTAACTTTCATATTAATTTGTCAGTTCATTTCATCCAAAAATTCATAACTATAATCTCATTAATTCTTACAAATCATACATAATAGGCAATTAACCTTAGTTTCCATACTTTCCATAAAATTATTTATACTTAATTGTTCTTCTAAAATTCTGATATTTTACCAACATAGTTTAGATGTCAAGAGATTTCCAATGGTATATTATAAGCCTCGTTTGGATTTATATATCCCAAGTTATGCCCCTAGTAAATCAATATGTTCCAAAAATCAATTTTTAGAAACAGGGCAGAATATTAAAAATAAACTGGGATCGATTCACTCATCTAAAAATTCTTCCACTCTCCAAAATAAAACATCTTTGAGTTAGTTTTACATAGATTCAACCCTCACTCAATTTGGAGCTCTCTAGCTCAAGTTATTCCCATTTTACTACAGCACGTTGTTGTCTAAGGCCTATGACTACACCATTGTCTTCATTTCATGGCTAGTTTACTCTATACAAACATCAGAATTTGATTTATACTTCTTCACAAAAGTTTTAGTTTAGGGTCTTATCTTTCCAAAACAACTGAGAACATCCCAATCCTATACTATAACTCCAGATATGTTCAAATTTACGAAGCAGTACCAGAACCTGTACCAGTACCATTACAGAGAAGTGGAGCTCCGATTAAGGTTCCTTAACTACCCAATCAGATCTCGAGCTCTTCATGAAAGTTGTAGGTGTATTTCTAAGCTTTTCAAGACACTAAAGCATATTAAAATTCATGGTGTATAGCTCAAGATATGAGCGAAAATATGAACTATGTTCAAATAGAAAATTGAGTAGTATAATTGTAATTATCAATCATCAAGAACCCCTTTATAATTCAAACCATTATACCAAATATACATAAACCATAATTAGGGGCGTTCAAAATGTCCAAAAGAACCAAACCAATCCATAATCAAACCACTCCATATTTTAAAAACCTGTTATTTTTAAAAACCAGTTTCATATGAAACTAAATTTAATTTTATAAACTGGTTATTTACCAAACCATAAAAATAATTGGTTATCCATGGTTATCCATATCCAAACTGCTTTATAAGTATTATCTCTTGTCATGTCTATTATATTAGTCAACTAACTCAAATTTCCAAACAATAAACTAGCAGAAAAAGTTAAGCAGCTCAAGTAGAAAACATTTATTTAAAAAAAATTACACATAAATCGAAAGGCCGCATCCTAGGAAAGCATTTCTTATGTAACTTAACAACCTTTTATCCCCAAAAAAATAATAATAACCACATACAGACCTCCGGGTAAACTCATAACTTGATAAGGTAAAGGCTTTGAAATGGCAAAGATAAAGTTAGAAAATCATAAAGGAAAAGGACAACTGATAAACCCCTGGTTCATCAGGTTTTTCAGCACAAATTAGGATTAATTTGTATGAATAATTGGTTGAATGAGGAGGTTAATGCCTTAATATTTCCTGAATTACAAGTTCTGAGAGCTTTGTGAAAATCTACATTGTCTTGTAGGGAAAGGAAGCCCAAAAACCATCAAAAGAAGGAAGAATATTCTGGAGGAGAAAATTGCCCAAGTGTTGAGCGCTAAAACGGCCACACTGACCGTTTTAGCGCGCTGCTGCAGTTTGAAGAAGGAAGTTACTGGTGCTGAGCGCTAAAACGTCCACACAGACCGTTTTAGCGCGCTGCTGCAAATCAGGATTGGAAGCCTCTGGAGCTCAGCGCTAAAATGCTTATACTGAGCGTTTTAGCGCTCTAATGTGCAATTCCTCTCTGTTCTGAAACGTTAAAACGTTCGAATCAAGCGTTTTAGCGTTGAAGTCAGTTGAAAGCAGTTGGGGGGTTATCAGCCATGGACGCTAAAATGCTCATTCAGAATGTTTTAGTGCCCAAGTAAGTTAAAAGCAGTTGGCTACGCATCAAGATGAACGCTAAAACGCCCAGTTATGACCGTTTTAGCGTCCACATTATTTTCTCAGCACATTTGTAACACTATAAAAGGAAAAAGGCCTGAAAAAATACAATATGCTAGATAGTTTTTTTCTCTCATTGTCCACTCTCCTCTCATATCAGATCGTAGGATCTGAATTCTTTTCTTTTTAACAATAATTCTTAGGAGTAGTGTAGCATTGCAATTGAAGATTGAAGATTCACTACCATGACAATGGAGTTTGTTCTTTCTTCTTCTCTTGTATTTAATTTCATTATGTCTGAGTAGAGTCCTTTGTAGTCTGATTCAATGGAACTCAAGTGTGTATTTATGAATAATTAATGTGAAGTTATGTTTTCCTATTATGTGACTTGTATGAAGTTGTCTTGATCAATCATTCTTGTTTATGAAATGATGTAGAACAGACATGTTTGCATTGTTTTAATGTTGACAACTTCATCATTAGTATTATAGTAGTCAAGACATTGATGCTATAATATTAACGTAATCTTAAGACCTTAGTAATTAATGCAAGTATTATGAAAGGAATCACCAAGACATTGGGGTTTCTGATTAATGTACCCATCAAGGTAGTAAGACATTACATCTTGATGATAAGTAAAAGGTTGATTAACATCACATGATAGAGAATTCATAATGGAAATTGATTCATTCATAAATTCATACTTGAGGGAAATTGATATCTGACTACTGTTTTAAATTACATTTATATCTTTGTGTTTTTAAACTTATCTTATTTTATGCAATTACATTTCTAGTGACAAGAAACTCATGCAAATCAAATCTTTTCGGTTGACTCAAATCAATAACAAGTGGATAATCAGTGCTTGACACAATTCCTCGTGGGAACGATCTTTACTTATCATTTTTATTACTTGTATGACTAGTGCACTTGCTAAAAGGACAACAAGTTTTTGGCGCCGTTGCCGGGGAATTGATGTTCAACATTGATGAACACCATCAGTTGTTGAGATTGAGTCTTTTAATTTTCAGCATTTTTAATTTTTTTTTGTATGAATCTTTGTGCTCTTGTAATTCTGGTGTATGCAAGGTACTTTTGATCAAAACTCTTTGTTGTTTGATCCAGAATTAGAAAGGACACTTAGAAGGAGAAGAAGGGCAGGCAGAAGAAGGCAACAATTGTTAGACAGAGGTGAAACAAGTGCTACAGTACAGGCAGAAACTATGGCAGAAAATCATGTACAACAACCACAAAGGACATTGGGGGATTATATGACTCCTGCTGTCATTCCACCTATTGGAAGTGTGGTTAGACCTACTGTGGAGCCAAATAATTTTGAATTAAAGCCTGCATTGGTGCAGTTGGTGCAAAAGAAGCAGTTTGCTGGAACAAGTGCAGAAGATCCATATCTGCACATTGAAAATTTCTTATTGTTGAGTGATACTGTGAAGATTAATGGTGTGACAAGAGATGCTATTTTGTTGAGGTTATTCACTCATTCACTGAAGGATGATGCCAGAAGGTGGTTGCAGTCATTGCCACAAGGAAGCATTACTACTTGGGATGATTTGCAAACCAAGTTTCTGGCCAGATTTTTCTCAGCATCTAAGAGAGCAAAGTTGAAGGATGAGATTACAGGCTTTAAGCAAAAAGAGTCAGAATCTATTTATGAGGCCTGGGAAAGGTTCAAGACACTATTGAGGAAATGTCCCCAACATGGAATAGAAGTGTGGAATCAAGCAGCAATCTTCCTGCAGGGAATGACTACCAACACTAGAACATTGGTGAATGCCACTGCTGGTGGATCATTGACAACCAAAACTCCTGAGGAGGCACTTGATATTTTTGAATATTTGGCATCTCAAGAATTTGACAATGCTCCAGTGGCTGAGAGGAGAACAAGAATCATTAAGTTGGATGGGTATGATGCCTTGTTAGCCAAAAATGATCAACTGATGCAGACTCAAAAAGAGCAACAGCAGCAATTGGATGCTCTCACTAAGCAATTATCCAATCAAAAGGTTGCTTCAGTGGACACTAATTCTGTGTGTGCAATCTGTGGAAAAAGTCATGTGACAGAAGATTGTGATTATAGGGGATCAACAGAACAAGCTGAAGTCAATGGAGTGTGGTATGATCAGAGGAACCCTAACACTCAGGGGCGAAATTTATATGTGCCACCATGGAAGAACAAAAATCAACACCCTGGGTTCAGTTACAGTTCCAACCATCAGTTAAATCCTCCTCCACCACATAAACAACAATTAGGAGATTCTTCAGCATGCGAGAAGGCCTTTGCCCAGTTGTCCAAAACTACTCAGGATTTTATTCAAGGATCCAATTCTTTCAGGGAAGAAACATCTGCATTCATGCAAGAGACTAAAACTTCATTCAGGAATCAAGAAGCATCCATTAGGAATTTGGAGACACAGATTGGTCAGATTTCAAGACAGATATCTGAAAGATCACAGGGCAAGTTTCCTAGTGATACCATGGTGAATCCAAAGGAGCATTGTATAGCTATTACCACAAGAAGTGGACTGGTGCTTCAGCCTGTTCAAAAGAAGATGGAGGAAAAGAAGAATGAAGAGGAAGTCATTGTAGAGGATGTAGTAGAAGAGGATGAACAAGAAGTAGTGAAGGAAGATGATGAGAAAAATAAGGCAGTAGTTAAAAATAATTCTTCACCCAAGAAGATGATGAAGTGGGAGAAAAAGAAAATGGTTGATAAACAAGATCAGCCCATTAACTTGTCTCCCTATGCCAAGATTCCTTATCCCCAAAGGTTGACGCAAGAAATCCAGAAACAGCATTATGCAAGATTTCTGGATATTTTTAAGAAGTTACAGATTAACATTCCATTTGCTGAAGCCTTGGAGAACATGCCTCACTATGCAAAGTTCATGAAAGATATTCTGTCAAAGAAGAGGAAATTGAAGGATGGTGAGACAGTGGCTTTAACAGAAGAATGCAGTGCCCTTATCCAGAAGAAACTTCCACCAAAAATGAAAGATCCAGGAAGTTTTAGCATCCCTATTGCTATTGGAATGTGGAAGTAGGGAAGGCACTTTGTGATTTGGGGGCTAGCATAAATCTGATGCCATTGACTGTATGTAGAGCCTTGGGAATCAATACACTGAAGGAGACCAACCTGATTCTACACCTTGCAGATAGATCTATCAAGAGACCAGAAGGTGTGGTTGAAGATGTGTTGGTTAAGGTTGATAAGTTCATATTTCCAGTGGACTTTGTGATTTTAGATATGGAAGCAGAAGATACAAAAAGCCCTCTACTTCTAGGGAGGCCATTCTTAGCAACTGCTAGATCCTTGATTGATGTTGAACAAGGAAAGCTTATGCTAAGGGTGAATGAAGAGACAGTAACCATTGATGTGTTTGAAGCAATTAAACATCCTGTAGATGTTGAGGATTGTTTCAGGATTGATATCATCCAGGAGGTTGTAGATGAAGTAACAGAGGAAGAGAATCTGTTACCGGAGGACGACCAATGTAAAGAAGAAAACAATGGGGAATATTTTCAGGAGGAACCAGTAGTTGAAGAGCTTGAACAGAAG
Source organism: Gastrolobium villosum (assembly GCA_032173675.1). Lineage (NCBI taxonomy): Eukaryota > Viridiplantae > Streptophyta > Magnoliopsida > Fabales > Fabaceae > Gastrolobium > Gastrolobium villosum. Next base: position 4,144 of record JAVKPL010014267.1, on the reverse strand, counting down.
GTAGATGATATTCCTAAGGGAGCACCTATGGTAGAGTTAAAAGAATTACCATCAAATCTGAAATATGTGTTCCTAGGGGATGATCAAACATATCCAGCCATTATTAATGCATCATTATCTGAGAAGGAGGAGATGAAGTTGGTGGAGGTTCTTAAGAAGAACAAGACAGCCATGGGTTGGTCATTTTCTGATCTTAAGGGCATCAACCCTTCATTCTGCACCCACAAAATATTGATGGAGGAGGAAGTCAAACCAGTAAGGCAACCACAGATGAGACTTAATCCCACTTTGAAAGAGGTGGTGAGGAAGGAAGTGGTGAAGTTACTTGATGCTGGAATGATTTATCCTATTTCAGATAGTGCTTGGGTGAGTCCAGTTCAAACAGTTCCCAAGAAAGGAGGGATGACTGTGGTGAAAAATGAGAATAATGAACTGATTCCCACAAGGACAGTAACTGGCTGGAGGATGTGTGTTGACTACTGGAGACTAAGTAAAGCAACAAGGAAGGATCATTTTCCTATTCCATTCTTGGACCAAATGTTGGAGAGATTAGCAGGACATGCTTTCTACTATTTTCTGGACGGATACTCAGGGTATAATCAGATAGCTGTGGCTCCAAAAGACCAAGAGAAGACTGCATTTACTTGCCCCTATGGAATCTTTGCATATCGGAGAATGCCTTTTGGTTTGTGCAATGCACCGGCAACATTTCAAAGGTGCATGCTTTCCATATTTTCTGATATGGTAGAAAGATGTATTGAGATATTCATGGATGATTTCTCTGTTTTTGGTCTTACATTTGATGCATGCTTGGAAAACTTAGACAGTGTTTTGAAAAGATGCCAAGATTGTAATCTTGTGCTTAATTAGGAGAAATGTCACTTCATGGTGACGGAGGGTATTGTTTTGGGACACAAAGTGTCCAGCAGAGGCATTGAAGTAGACAAAGCCAAAATTTCTGTCATTGAAAAACTACCTCCTCCCATAAATGTGAAAGGTGTTAGAAGTTTTCTAGGACATGCAGGTTTTTACCGCCATTTTATAAAAGATTTTTCCAAAATAGAAAAACCATTGTGCAAGCTTTTAGCAAAAGATCAAGAATTCCTATTTACTGATGATTGCTTGCATGCATTTGATGTGTTGAAGGACAAATTAATAACTGCACCCATAATCATGGCACCTGATTTTTCATTACCTTTTGAACTTATGTGTGATGCCAGTGATTTTGCTGTGGGAGTGGTACTAGGTCAACGGAAAGATAAATTATTGCATGTTATATACTATGCCAGTAAAATTCTGAATGAAGCACAAAAGAATTATGCAACAACAGAAAAGGAATTATTGGCTATAGTATATGCATTTGATAAATTCCGGTCATATCTGCTAGAGTCCAAAGTTATTGTTTATACTGACCATGCAGCATTAAAGTACTTGTTAGCCAAACAGGATGCCAAACCAAGGTTGCTCCGGTGGATGCTACTTCTGCAGGAATTTGAAGTAGAGATAAGGGACAAGAAAGGAGTGGAGAACTTGGTAGCATATCATCTATCGAGGATCACTGTGACAGATTTACAGGAAGGTCCAGAGGTAGTGATTAGAGAGGAGTTTCCTGATGAACAAGTGCTGGCCATTAGTACTGTTGCACAGATGGTGCATGATAAAGTTTTGTCTGTTGACACTCCACCATGGTTTGCTGATTTTGCCAACTTTAGAGCTGCTAGAGCCATGCCAAAGGATTTCACTTATCAGCAGAGAAAAAAGTTTTTGCATGATGTGAAGAGATACATCTGGGATGAACCATATCTCTTTTATAGATGTTCTGATGGAGTCATAAGGAGATGTATTCCAGAGGAAGAACAAAAAGGGGTTTTATGGCACTGCCATGGTTCAACTTATGGTGGTCACTTTGCAGGAGAAAGGACTGCAGCCAAGGTTCCGATGAGTGGTTTTTACTGGCCTACTTTGTATAAGGATGCTAGAAAATATGTGGAGGTATGTGACAATTGCCAAAGAACCGGGAACATCTTCAGAAGACACGAAATGCCATTAAACAACATCCTGGAGGTGGAAGTTCTTGATGTTTGGGGTATGGATTTTATGGGACCTTTTCCATCATCCTACTCTAACAAGTATATCCTGGTGGCAGTTGACTATGTCTCTAGATGGGTAGAAGCCATAGCCACTCCAACAAATGATTCAAGGGTTGTGATTGCTTTCATGAGGAAGAACATATTTGCCAGATTTGGAATTCCAAGAGCCATCATCACTGATGGGGGCACTCATTTTGATAACAGGTGGGTTGAATATGCTCTTGCAAAATATGGGGTTAGACACAAGATAAGCACTCCATACCATCCACAAACTTGTGGTCAAGTGGAAATTTCCAACAAGGAACTGAAGAGAATATTGGAGAAAACTGTTGGGAATGCCAGGACAACATGGTCCAAAAAGCTTGATGACACCTTGTGGGCTTACAGGACAGCATTTAAAACTCCAATTGGAATGTCTCCATTCCAATTGTTGTTTGGGAAAGCATGCCATCTGCCTGTTGGGTTGGAGCATAGAGCATTGTGGGCAGTCAAGTTTTTAAACTTTGATTCCAAGGCAGCAGGTGAAAAAAGGTTGCTGCAATTGGATGAATTAGATGAGTTCCGCCTGCAAGCGTATGAAAGTGCCAGCCTGCATAAAGAAAAAACTAAATTGTGGCATGATAGAAAGATCACACCTAGGGACTTCAAAGAAGGGGACCAGGTGTTATTGTTCAACTCCAGGTTAAGGTTATTTCCAGGCAAGTTGAGGTCCCGTTGGTCTGGACCGTTTGTGGTAAAAAGCATGAAGCCTTATGGCTCAGTTGAAATCTGTTCTCATGACTCTGACCAAAGCTTCACTGTAAATGGTCAGAGGTTAAAACTTTACATTGGATCTGCTGTGGATAGGCAACTGATTTCAGTTGCCTTGTTAGAGGTAAGTTAATTCATACTCGTCAGGCTCGCGACGTTAAACACGCGCTGAGTGGGAGGCAACCCACTGTACCAGGTATTTATTATTATTATTAGATTTTGTGGAAAGAAGAGAAGAGGGAATACTGAGAGAAAAGGAAATTTTTGACAAGTGCTGGCCGCTAAAACGTTCAATATGACCGTTTTAGCGTCCTGGTGAATGCATTAAGTGGGAGCTCTCTGACTTGAACCGCTAAAACGTTCAAATTGAACGCTTTAGCGCTCTACAAGGCTTTTGAGAATCAGAGCTCTCTGACTTGGAGCGCTAAAACGTTCAAACTGAACGCTTTAGCGTTCTACAAATGAAATAAGTGAAATGCTCTCTGACTTGGAGCGCTAAAACGTTCATTATGACCGTTTTAGCGCGGAGTTGCACACCACGTGTGTGTAACTTATCTGGTCTTGGGCGCTAAAATGGTGACATCTCAACGTTTTAGCGCCGAGTCACTTAAAATTAAAATGCACGGTTCTTTTCCCTCATTTCTTCTATTACTCTTCTTCTTCTCTCATTCTACACACACTCTCTGCATACTTTTACACACTTCACTCTCAGTCGTTCATCTCACTACACAAGGTATGAACCATCTTTCATCTTTTTATAATGATGATCATGGAGTAAAATGTGAAGGTTGCTAGGGTTGTTAGGGTTTTATTTTTCTTATATTATTTTCATTTTATTTTATCATGATTCTTAGCATATTTATATATATGTTGTGTGTTGTATGTTGATTGGGGAGGCTGAATGCATGTTTATTCTGGGTTTGTGGGGCTGTATAATGAACCACCATGTTGAATGCTTGCACACACGCACAAGGTGTTTGCAAAAATGCCTGACTCAGAATAGTCAGGGCGCTAAAACGCTGGTTCTCAACGTTTTAGCGCTCAGACTGGACACCACAGGATTACGGCCAGACCGCTAAAACGCTCCCAGTGACCATTTTAGCGCTTAACCTTTGCACACACACACACAAAGGTGTTTGTTGAAATGCCTGACTTAGAACAGTTAGGGCGCTAAAACGCTGGTTCTCAACGTTTTAGCGCTCGGACAGTGTATACCAGGATTGCAGCTAGGCCGCTAAAATGCTCCATGTGACCGTTTTAGCGCCCAGCCCCTGCTGCAAAACATGATTTTCACTTGATTCTGG